>JAPDSC010086861.1:42616-107225 GCA_026290005.1 Latrodectus geometricus | reverse complement strand
ATTATTCTGCAGTCAGATGGCAGTCTTTCATTAACAAAGAACGCCTGTGAGCTTCGTTATATTTTACATACTTCATCAATGGAGGAAATGTTTCTTTACTTCCTTATAAACCTTCGCAACAATTATATCTATCATTAAATTCATTTTTTCCAAAGCAGAAAATCATTATTATTTTTTAAATAAAAGTGATTTCGCGAAATTTGATGTGCCACGAAACCTCAATATTCAAATTTCTCGATTCCCTTGATCCAAACACTTTATAATTGATGATAAATAACTATTTTAAAATATATTTAAGGCCTCAAGTTCAGTTGTAAATTTGTACCAATATTTATTTGGTTAGTTCGAATATGTTAGCAAAAGAGGTCATTTACAAAATAATAAATTGCTTGAATATGAATTTTCTTTGAAAATATTAGCAATGACTTATGATAACAAAGTCGATATTAAAGAAATGCATTGAAGGTAATATTCCTAAATTTAATAAATTCTTAAAATTGTGAAGGAATTTTACTTGATATTTTGAATATAAAGCATCAGTATATGGTTTAAAAGGAATACGTGATTCACTTTTTACATATGGTAAGTAGTGCATAATACGACAAATAATGATTTAGATAAAACTATATTTTAGGGTGCTCCCTTGGCAAACATAGCAATTTTTGTTTGGCTATCGATTTTATTGGCGATTTTTGCTGGCACAGAACAACCAATTGCTCTGTGCCATCAGAATGCGATTGAGTTTTCCCCAGCTTGGCGATCTATCGCGATCACAACTTGAGATCACAATCAAAGAGGCGCCCTAAAGTATAGTCTAACCATGATTTATAACTCATTCATACTCACTAAAAATTCTATTGTTATGAAAAACATTTTGACTACTTTTTTGTTAAAATTAGAAGATTAAAATAATCATAAGGTTGGAATAATGACCAGGCTTGAGATACCTTAAACATGAAATATCAATAACAGCATTTTGATTTTTATCTAAAAAAAAAAAATAATATATATTCAATATTGTTATCACTAGATTATTTTTTTTTTTGCTCTTTATTTCTAAAAATCCTAACGTTGATTTTATTCCAAAAGATTTTCATGGAAATATTGTTGCGTCACTTTTAATAGAATTTGATTTTTTTTAAATTTAAATTAATTAAAACTCAACTAATAATTTCACCTGCATTAAAAAACATATTTAAATTAACTTTTTATACTACATAGCAAACTATAAATATATAAATGATGTATCTACTGGAGATCGCCAAGCTACAATTACACAGAATGAATTAATAAATGAGTATTAAAAATATTAATCAAAACTAAAAAGCTCTATTAGAAATTAAAATTCAGAAAATTCTTTAAAAAATTTTAATTACTTATAAATTAGTATAAATTAATTGTTAGCACTTTTAAATTGAATCTAAATAAGTGCTAAGACTCGAACACGACTATATTCTTCACAAGAATTGCTTCGTTAGGAATTTATTTAACAATGCCCAGGTATTTATCTATCCCACCATTAAAATTATGTCAGTTGGATAAAAATATGAATCCTCCAATCATTATGTAACCAGAACAGGCCAGGAAAGAGCAATACTATTTCGTTTTGATTTACCATGAAAATAATTAAAATATTTTACAAATTCTCTATATTATACGCAAAACCTAATTATAAATTAAAATTTGTTTCCTGTTTAATAGCAACAAGAAATATATAAGGGAATTCATTACTGAGAAAAAAAAAAAAAAAAAAAGAAAAAAAAAGAAAAAAAAAAGAAAAACATATTACTTGATTAATTTAAAGGGAGATCCACTGAAATAAATTCATATCTCATGAAAAGTATTTCATCTCTTACCTTTTAAGATACTTGCTTAAGTTTTAAAATAACATCACTCATAAGCAATTTTTGTGCTTTTGAAATAATGGTGACAGTTTTATTATAGGCAAACGACGAAACTAATTTTAATCACTAGCATTCTTGTATATTATGCAACTGAATCTAATACGAGGGTCACTATTGAAATTTTTGAGATATACCTAGGTTTCTTAAACATATATTTTAAGAACGTTCTAAATAATCACTTTTTATTTCTATAAAGAAACTTTTCGAAGATTAAATATCGAAAGCGTTTCATCTCTTAGAATGAATAAAAAAAAATAAATAATAATAATAAAAAAAAAAAAAGATATTTATAGCCCCATCAATCAAAAATGAGGTCTACGTAAATTCTTTTTCAGATTAAAAAATAGGCAAAAGTCACATATAACTAGATCTAGCATGAATAACTGGATGGTCAATTGCTTTCTTGTGTTTTTGTCCAAGAAACTCAACTATCAATCTTGTTGAATTGCAGGATGGTTTGTCACGGTGGAGTATGAATTCTTTAAAATGCCCTTTGACGAATTTTAGGAAAACATTTAGTATTGTACCAATATCTGTCTTCTATTTAATCAACTTGATGGATTTGACCAATTCTAAACTTCTGAAGGAAACCCAGTACATTACTTTTTTATGCCACATTGTCTTTTCGAAATAGTGAATATAGGGTTATCTTCAAAGAACCATATTTTATTTTCTTGACGTGTTATAGTTAAAAATACACTACTGGCCATTAAAATTGCTACACCAGGAAGAAATGCAGATAACAAAATGATATTTATTGGTCAAATATATTATACTAGAAATAACAAGTGATTAAATTTTCAAAAAATTTGGCTGGATAGATCTTGAGAAATCAGTACGCAGAACAACTACCTCTGGCAGTAATAACAGCAGTTATACGCCCGGGCATTGAGTCAAACAGAGATTGGATTGCATGTACAGGTACAGATGCCCATGCAGCTTCAACACGATGCCACAGTTCATCAACCGTAGTGACTGGCAATAGATGACGAGCCAGTCGCTCGGCAACCATTGACAAGACGTTATCTATTGGTGAAAGATCTGGAGAACGTGCTGGCTAGGGCAACAGCCGAACATGCTCCGTATCAAGGAAGGTCCGTACAATACCGGCAACATGCGGTAGGGCATTATCCTGCTTAAACGTAGGGTTTCGCAGGGCTTGAATAAAGAGTAGAGCCACGGGTCGAAACACACCAGAAATGTAACTTGCACTGTTCAAAGCACCGTCAATGCGAACAAGAAGTGACCGAGACGTGTATCCAATGGCACCCCATACCATCACGCCAGGTGATAGGCCAGTATGACGATGACGAATGCACGCTGCCAGTGTGCGTTTACCACGATGCCACCAAACACGGATGCGACCATCATGTTGCTGTACACCGAACCTGGATTCATCTGAAAAGATGACGGCTCGCCATTCGTGCACCCAGGTTCATCGTTGATCACACCATTGAAGGCGCTCTTGTCTATGACGCAGCGTCGAGGGAAGCCGCAGCCATGGTCTCCGAGCTGAGAGTCCATGCTGTTGAAAACGTCATCGAACTGTTCGTGCAGACACTTGTTGTCTTCCAAACGAATCCGTTTCTTGACTCACGGCTCGTGACGTGGTTGCACATCCTTTACGGCCATGCGGATAATATGCCTGTCTTCTCGGCTGCTAGTGATAGGTGGCCGTTGAGATCCCGCATGGCGTTCCGTATTACCGTCTTGAACCCATCGATTCCATATTCTGCTAACAGTCATTGAATCTCGACCGACGCGAGCAGCAATACTGCGATAAGATAAACCGCAATCCCGGTACGCTACAATTCGACCTTTATCAAAGTCAGAAACGTGCTGGTACGCATTTCTCCTTCTTACAAGAGGCATCACAACAACTTTTCACCAGGCAACAACCTTCAAATGCAATTTGTGTATGAGGAACCGGCTGAACAATTTCCTCATTTAAACACAATGTAGGTGTCGCTAATGGCGCCTGCTTTGTCTGAATGCGCTGAAAAGCTAATCATTTGCATATCACAGCACCTTCTTCCTGTCGTATAAATTTCACGTCTGTAGCATGTCGCCTTCTTGGTGTAGCAATATTAATGGCCAGTAGTGTATATTTACAAGTTTAATAGCAAAATTACAATTTCAAAATAAGATGGTTGCCGATTTTTAAGTAATTCAAACATTTTTTTTACTAATTCTGACTCTTCCTTTTCTGGTGCTTAACCCTTTAAGCGGTCAATTATTTTACCGGAAATGCTTCCAAAAAAGGCATATTTTTTATTGCATATAATTAAGTACCATACTTAATAGAATAAGAATATTAAGAATTTTTTTTCACTTTTAATGTTTTTTTACATTTTTTATTTTACAAATTTGGACACAAAAACCCCTAAATGTTTGCTTTTTTCATGTACATTCTGCATGCAATAAAGAATGGCATATTTATTTGTCTCTTCCACAATTTTACTCATGAGTGAAAACTCAATGAATGTTTCATAAAATTGTAGAACATCAGAAGTGTCGTCAAATTGTACGTCCGCAGAGGGAATACCAGAAAATTTAAAGGACACGAAACAAGTGGATTTTTCCCATCAACCTCGGTAAAAATTCTTGCAGAACTCAAATCTTCATCAGAGCTGAACTTACTGCACGAGTCATCTGAGGAATAATCCAAATAATTAGAAGAAATATCTGTATCAGAATGTAGTTCATCGTCTAACATGAAAGTATTTTTGTCGTCTTTTCCATCCATAATATTCACAAGCGCGGAATACAGTAGAAACAAAATTTCCAAGAAAAGTTCCTGCTACATAGAAAAACCCGGATGAAAAGCATTTCATGTACATGGACAAGCCACGCCATCTGTTGATAAATAATAATACTAAATAGTCTCTTACAATAATGAAAAATGCGGTTAAACCAGCAAAGGAAAGAAGAAAATATCGATGCCCGTACGGCGTACGGGCAAACCGGATGAGGCCAATTTCGGGTAGCACGTACGCTGTACGGGCAAACTGCTTAAAGGGTTTATTAAATTATCGATAATCCAATGACATGTTTTTTAAATGCAAATCTCGAATAGTTTTATACGTAGAGGGGGATCTAGACAAGTTCTTTGAACAAAACAATTAGAGAAAATACAGCAATTACAATCTATTAACATTTTCTGTCCCGATCATAGCTGAGAAATATCCATGAATCCATCTTAAATAAAATTGTGGCTTGAAATTCCGTAAACCATCTAAATATAGTATCATGAGATGAGCCTGCATTGCCAAATACTAATTGCAAACCTTAAGTGCTTTTTTTGTGTTTAATACCATTCTAAAATCATAACACAATAATATTCTCGCGCGTGGTAACTCTATTTACTTTTGCCTAAGGTTTTTTTTTTTTTTTTTAAAAAAACAAACAAATAGCAATTTAATTAAAAAAAAAAAAAAGGTTTACAAGAATAAAGCAGTTTATATTTTTAAATTTAACAGTTAATTTTTTTCTACTGCTTTTCAGAGGCGAGGAACTCAAACATTTTAAAGCGATCCCTACATTAGAATTTAAATCATTGATTTAAATTTTTCTCATTAACAATACACAGCAGGTGAAATTCGGCGTAAAGGAAGCAAAAATTTCATCCTCCATATCGGTGACGATAAAAACTGAAGAATTAGCATTGATGAAATCTATTTTCAATCATTTTTACATGCATCTATTATATTTTAACAAGTTAGTTAGTTCCTTAATATTACTACACTAAAAAAAAAAATAACTTGATTTTGCATTTAAACTTAACACTTTTAAAAAAATAAATGAAAAGAAATTAATAATTTTTTCGGTATTAAATTTCACTAAGCTATCATTAGTAACTAAACATAACGTAACGTCATCTATTTTCTGATATGTCAGCTGTTACTCTCTACATTAGCAATCAGGGGATTTCTGTGGAAATGAAGAATTTGTATATATATATATATATACACGAATAACTGTTATTCTTTATCATAAAGAAAATATAATTCTGTTTAATATTATTTCTTATTGATAGTAAAAATGATAATAAACCAGAGTGAAAGGGATACTGCCATATTCTACTAATTTCGTATTTTAATATTAGTATAGTTTTTCAGCAGCTTACTAGCAGTAAATCACATAGCACAGTGAAGTAAACAATTATTATATTATATGCTATTAAGTTTAAATATTTAATAAGTTTATAAAGTCAGAAAAAATCTAATTAAATTAAGTATTCATTAACCCTTTGGATGCATTTGATGAATGAGACTCTGCACCTGCTTACTTTAATACAATAGTCTTTAAATACTTCAGTACTCAAAGGATTAAGAAATACATTGCCATAAATCTAATTTGGTTGTAAGCTTGAATTAAAAAATATATTTTAGTTTTTCTTTGTAAATTAAATATCTAACAAATTTTTTTTTAAGACTTCAATATTGTATGTTACTTATTTGTAAAATTTGTCATTCAAGATTCGATATGTAAATTACTTTCAATACAAGTCTTATTTATGTGGGTAGTAATTATTAATTTACAAATCAGTCATTTCCTCCTCGCCATTAATGCAAAATTTAAAAACTATAGAATTTTATTTTAAAATGTTTTTTACAAGTGAACTCAATTTACTTATTTAAAAATCTAGTTTTTTTACGATAAAAAGAAGCACCATATATATATAGATATCATGCATAGATAAATAGTTTGTAAATTTAATTACTATATTGTTCTCGAGCAAAGAACAAAGCATTTTTAAACAAACTTTGATGGTTTTTTAAAAATTTCTTACGAAGACATTATCCATGAAAATGCATTTAATTTTTTTAGGCTTATTAACTTCACTTTAAAAAGATGGTCAATTAATATGGTAGGTTTTTTTATTCAAATATTTTCAGGTGTGAATGGTTATATGAAAAAATTATTTTTTTGATAAGGATATTGAAGATTCATAAACTCTACACTTTGGGACTGAGAAGCTGTTGGAAAAATAATTTATATTCGTCAAGATTTCACTTAAAGTGCCAGGAATCAAAAGGCATATTACAAAACCTTGTATACTTATAATGTTCAATTTTTATGAATACAGGTATGTAAGCAAAACTGTATATTTGGCCCAGATTACAAATACTTGTGCATTCCTGTAGCATAAACATTTTTTTTATTAATGCATTTAAACTTTTAATACTCAAGAATTTGCATAAATTTTAAGTTGATCTTCTAAATAATGAGTACTCTTACATTACCATAAATACTAACTTTTTATTCAAAATACTTAAAATTTTAAACAATGCATTTACGCAAATGTTTTTGATACCCAAATGGCATTAGTAGAAATATAACTTGCATGCAATTAACAGAGTGAGTGAAAAATAATTTTTTCAAGAATGTCTGCATTATAATTGTGTTTGAACACATTCTAAACCCAAGTTTGAGAGAATTTTAGCAATTAACAATGTCTTAAATTGGAAAAAAACTGGTATCAATGAATTAAGTCTACAGTGTATAATATCAAAATTTCTCAGAACATTTTTTTTATTTTTTTTTTATGAAAAAATAAAATTGACAAGATGTGCATTTTAATGACTATCAGTTTCTAAGTTCTGAAAGCAAATTTTAAAAATTACTAATAATTTCAAGTACTCTTGGATTGACAACTTTATAAATATTTACTTTTATAAACTTTAAAAACTTAATATAGAAAGTATTGATTTATGTATATAAACTAAAGCCTTAATATTTCACCAGATCAATTAATGAATATTTCACGTATTTAAAGCAAGTGTTTTAAATTCAGGAAATATTGTTATTTATAAAACAAACTTTGCTGAAAATTCAGATGGCTTTATAACAGACAATACCTATTTTCATGATAAAAATTGTATAGTATTGGAAAAATTACCAAGTTATTGACTAAATTTTGTTGGCATTTTCATATGCAGTATAATGGGATACTGATATACTCCTTTCAACCCTAATGAAAGTTTAAAACTAATGAACCAAGTTTTGAAAAACAGCACATCTAAATATCGAAAATATGAATAAAAATATTCCTTATGTCTTTCATATAAATGTTGTATGAATTCCTGATATTTCACACTTCAATTTACATCCCTTACTGTAAAAAATGTGGATATTTCTATAATTGTTCAGTTTTATTATAAATTTTATTCACATTGGTGGCTAGAAAATGTCAAGAATTTATTCCTTTTGAATGTAGAGCATTTATAGGGATATTATATTTATTTACATTGTTATATACATACTCTACTGGCATAACAGTAAATTGTATGAAAAAAAGGTTAAAAATCAAAAATTAACAAGTTTAGTCCAATAAAAACCATTGAAAAATAGGAAAATAATTTTTTGATATGATTGGAAGTGTGAAGCAGTAGTAATCCTCATTGATTTAAAATTGCTAGTCTAATTCCCACTGATTGATAAAATAAAATGCTAATGAACTTATCCAACCTTGATAACTGATGAATAAGATATCTTATTAACAGTACAATTTTAAAATTTGAGGGAAAAAGAAAAACACAAATCTGAAATCCAAAGTGTCTAATAATATTTACTGATAAGCCAAGTATTCATACTTGTGAGAAGAAAGATGATTCAATTAATATTATTTTCATATATAAATATTTTTATAATCTAGGGCTTAAAAAATCTTTCAAAATAAAAAATTTAGCACCCACCCCATAATTAAAGTTAAGATGCATTTAAGATTTAATATGAAATGATAGCTGGAGAATTGAAATTGTTATTTGAAGATTATGACAGATTTTTTAAATCAATTTGATGTGTATATTATAATAAAAGGAAAAAACCAATTTATTTTTACTCCATTTATTTTCATTCACATCATAAAAAAATCTCAAGTACAATTCATTGAAACTTGAAATCCAAGTTGAACCACCCAGGACTATCCAATGTCAGTTAATGTATGATGAAATAAAACAATGAGTGAAACTGTACAAGTCCAGTAGCAATATAAAATAAAGTCAAAAGATCAGTATAAAAAAAGTCAAAATGGGCATAGAATAAATGCACTCAAAACAATCTAAAAAGTGCTAAGCAACACAAACTGAGAAAATTAGTGTCTAAATATGAATGATTATTGATTAACAAGTTCAAGATCACTACATAAATACAAATCATGTTACAAATATATATTTTAAAAAATGAATTATATTTTTACAAGTCATCACAGATTTCGAATTTCAAGTACAATATTCATAAAAACAAATGTTAAATTGCGTTTTCATTGGATCATTCTTTAGAGCTATAGATGTAGGATGTATTAAATGATTAGAAGAGAAAAGTATAAGCGAACCCGAGTGTTTAAAAAAAGTGCTCTTTTCCACTGGAATTTTCATAAACACAAGACAAATGTGCATGTATATCTAGAGGAGAAAAATTGAATCTTTATAGAATGTCATCAAACCTGCAGAGTTTCCAGAAGTTAATACATAGCACAAACTGCAAGATAGTCATTCAGAAAAGTTAAAAATTCTATATAAAATTATAGCATGCGATAAAGAAATTTTTAAGATTCAAATGGTTTATAATGAAATTAATACTAAGATATAATGTAAAATCCAGACAAAACAAAAATAATGCAAATTTATAGTAGTATAATATTAAAAATCAATTAATACTTAAAACAGAAATGTTTATTGGATTACCAATTTCTCTACCTCAGGATTAAGATATTCTAAATGAGCACATTTGCAGCAAAATGTCATTATTTATGCTGCTAAAACATAAATTAATTTATTGCAAACTTTGATTTCCAGCAAAATATTGACATTTATACTGCGGTTCGCCTACACTATATTTATTCACACAAAAAGCTAATGTTTAGGTCAAAAGATTAGTTTCTTTGGGATTTCCCAAGGGAATTCCTCACGTCCAAAATGCCCATATGCACTGGTTTTATGGTAGATTGGTTTCTTCAAATCAAGCTCCCTGAAAAGGAAAAACAAAATATTTAAACATTTAAATTTTAAAGTAGAAACCAGTATAAAACTTTATTAAATAACGCAAAAATAAGAATTGTTGGACGATATATGTTAATTGTTTAAAATCAAGAGCAAAGTTTATAAATCAGTTTAAAAATATATTAAACTATGAAACAGTTACAGCATGTTCAACCTCTATAATTCACAGTATTTAAAAGAGTATTTAAAATTTCAGTTTAATTGAACAGTATTTAAATATGTCATTCAATATTATAAAAGTTAATATTGGTTTCAGTAAAAGTACTCATTATTTTTTAATCAGATAAAAATTTTCTTATCTTTATATGAACTTAATTCCTTTTTCACTTAATATTGAAGTTTTAATAAATTTAACATTTCACTACAATTACTTTTAAAAATTGTTAAGCAAGCAAAATATCATTTCTTTATACACATTTGTTTACCTCTTTCCTACTTTACTTGGAAAAATTTTTTTCTGATGTTTATGATTAATTTCAAAATTGTGGTAAAATTTCAGGATAAACTTAGAGTTGGAAATATTAATCAATGATTCAATGAAGTTTTTTTTATGCCAAACTCAAGACGACAAATTAAAATCTGTGTTTAAATGTAATTGTCTACATTAATGAATATAACAGAATAAAGTGACGAAAACAAATATTAACAACAGTTTTAACTTCATGATAAGAATTGACAGTGGATGTTTGCACATAACAGTTGTCACTAGGATAATAAGATATTGTTAGGTTCCTCACTATAACAATCCATAAAATAAGAAAATAGAATCTCTTGTTAAGACCAAGTACTGAATCTTAATTTTTGGTCACAATTAAGAACATTTTAAAGTCTAATCAACAATTACACAAAAGAGTATTTCAATACTTTCATTGAAATTAAATTGAGCTTTTCAATTTTCATTTAGTTAATTTATAGAGTTGTTTTCATAGTAAAAATAAAAAAGCAAAAATAAAAAGGATAAATACTGTATAATATATATATTATATAAAATCAAAATAAACAAAAAACTGAGTACATCTTTAAACAACAATGCCAAGCTATTAAAACATAAAAATATAATTACATACTTGCTAACTTCTGGAAAAGTACTTCTGCAAATCTTTTCAAGTGTCAAAAAATAACATCAAGTATTTATTTTAATAATTTAATTAAGTTACTTAACTATTAATTTTATATTAAAAATAAATTAAAATCCATAAGATAAAAATTAACTTGACTAAAAAATTACTGTTTAAAATTCGTAGATTATAAAAAGGAAATATTTTGCATCTCACAATGAAACTAAATTGCACTCTGTAGAAATAGTTATTTCAATCATTATTCCATAAAAATAAGTTATCTAAGAAGAATTCTGCAACATAATCACATTTAAATTAATTGAAGTTAATAATTAGAAACATGAACAATTAATAAAAATTCTGGGTTAAATATTTAGAAAAAACTTTCTTGATTAAAAAAATTCCTTTAACATCTTGTACACTGGAAGAGTTCAATGCCATGTGTCTTTTTAACCTTTTCTAGCAAATTCTTACTGAATTCTAGCCTATTTTATTATAGGCTCCATTGCTGAAAGATTTTACAATAAGAAAATTTTCTTAATTATAATTAGATAGTGAGTTTCTAAATTTATTTCAATTCTTTTTCACTAAACTAAAAAATTTCACACTTTGCATTGAGATGAGGTATCACTAAGAAAGATAAGCTGAATTTAGATATTCTATTATATTTGTTACTTTTACCTATTCTTAATTTCACCAATTTCAAATCATAGAGAATATTCAATTTTATTTTTCAACTTGGTTAAGTCTTCAGTTTGTAGTGAAGAAATCTGATTTTCTAGCTCCCCCATGACCATATCCTAAGATTCCATCTTTAAGTAACAAAAATGGAAACACTTGAACAAAATACCTCACATTTGAAAATTTGGCCTTATCCAGTTTATCCACATCTGGCAACTGCAAATGACACAGATCTTGTTTCATTGGAAATTTGTTTAAAATAAATCAAAAATTATAAAATATTTCCAAACTTCAGAAGAAAATTTGTTTTTTTCTTCATCAGATAATATTGCCACAATATCAGAAATATTGTTTCCAATGATTGGATCACAAGATTCTTTTTTTCTTAAAAGAATAATCCATTTCAAATAAAAGTATATTTCAAATCATGGGTGGATTAACAAACTTAGTTAATATATAGTTCTTTTTAACAAGCTATACATAATATCTTTAAGTCTATGAATTTGTGGATGACTGAACTGTAAATAAAACTTATTTTTCAAGTATCTTTACAGTTTAAAGCAAAATTAAATTATAAACTTTATGGAAGATAAAAGAAAAAGTTACCCTTCTCTAGACGCATTGAGATTTCAATTTGTCATCTTAACCAACAGATTTTTTTTGTACTGTTTTCTGACTCCATTTCACATCTTTTTAGTTTTAAACTTGGTTTGATACAACATATATCCATATCAGAATTTTTTCCCTATAGTTGGTATGCTGAAAATTGCCAGAATTTCAGAATAAGTATATTTTCCACTTTAACTATATCATGAGAATATTTTAAAAGAGGATCCCATTCATCTACGAGTCTGAAGAATTTTGTAGCGAAAGCCAATGTGTGCAAACATGTTTACAGATTTCCAGAGAATCTTTGTCACACAAATCTCAGAAATTTTTTCAGACTTCGAGCTCTGATTTAAATATTTATAACTGTCAATTATAATTTTATCAATTCTAACTGGTAAGCTTGCAGCACCTTTCTCAGAGGCAAGATTTATCAAATAAGAAGAGCAACGAATAGCTAGCAAATTTTGCTATTTTATAGAATTTTGCTAAAAAGGGGATAAGCATGATCAGAAACGGCGAGTAATATGTTGTGTTCAATCAAGAATGAATGAAGTAAAATATAATTCTGACAGAGTGAATTCTTTAGTATCATTTCTAAAATAAACATCAATTTTAGAAGTGCTTGCTGTATTTTTTGCTTCCTGTACATGTTTTAGGCCTTTGACATAAGGAGAAATATCAAAACGACTGTTTGCAATTGTGATTTTAATATCTCACTACTTTAGAAAATGCGTTAACACATAGTAATTTGATATTAACTATTTTTTAAACTATTGCAATATTTTCAATACTAAATTTTCAACTCTACTTCAACATCAAGTGAACAAAAGCACAGTTGGAAAGTATTACTTTCCAACTGTGCTTTTGTTCACATAAAAATGTTTAGCATAAAAATGTTACTTTATCCCTGAGATGCAACAAATCTAATTCTCATAAGTTCTCTTATGCAATATCTTTATTTCAGAAAATTACATGTCCCAATTTGTCAGTTATTTTAATACAGTTAAATAACATTTTTAAATCTTAAAATTTGGGACAGACAAAGAGCTGTCAGATATTGGAAAGAATGTGAACTTTTGCTTTCATGTAATTTACCTGGTATAAATTAATATATAATCTTAAATTTAAAATGACAGATAAAGCATATTTTGCTTACAATTTCAGTTAAATTTGAAGAGAAAAAGCAAAGGGTTTTTATTTCTTAAATTATTTAAACATGTATACAAACAATATTCAATATTCAAGAGGCTTTTATAAAAGAAAAACTTATTTTCAAAGTTTGATATCTAAGTTTCAGAAATCTCAGAAAACAGAATAAAATCAGGCAAATATTTTTATGGTATCTTTATAATCCAGTTCTGATTTCAAAAATACTTATTTTAAGCAAATGATTGATTAGTCAGTTTATCAATCAATGATATTCTCTGGAATTAAGAGTTTGAAATGGATTCCAAACAACCAAGCATGAAGTGGGAGTCTAATGACAGCTCAATAGTCATTGGCAGCCAGCACAGAAAATAACCAAATGAACGACACATTTGGTTGTTTTCTGTGATGGTGGCCAATGACTACTTGCAGGTATTTTAAAAAAATATCAAGAACTTAAAAGATTTGATACACAAGTACAATTTAATCATTTTTGTCATTTACAGTGATTATCAGAACAAGGTAGCAAAAAATTTTGCATCAAAAGAGATGCATATCTAATTATATTATAATCTAAATTCTTATAATCACATTTTATATTAAATATTCAAACAATTCCAACGTAAAAATCGAAAAATCATGAAAATTGTGCAACATACATTTAAGATTTTAAAAATATTTTCTTAAACTTTAATATGGGGAAAAAAAAAATCCTTTACATATTTAAATAGATACTTTTATTTGAAAATGCACTCATAATGTGTTTTCACTATGGAATATAAAAATTAAAATTCCATACAGAACATTTTAAACTGCATTTTGATTTCATGCAACTTACAGGATTGAAAGCAAATGAATCTATTTTTGCAACTATTAATGATTTTAATAGGTGCCAAAAGAATAAGGGTACATGTTAAAGGAGCAACATTGGCCATTAATATGCAGTAGAAATCACTACAGATGCAATGATATATCATTTTACATCAAGGGTTACAACATACAGTTAGAGGTCATTAAGAGTTCAATGCTGTAACAGATATATATTTGACCACTAGGACTTAAATTTAAACTTGTGCAACACTTTGCTTAAATTATATATATGCCCATTAAAATAAAGGTTAGAAAATCTATAAATCTAACATATTGCCAAAACTGAAAAACACTAACAGAAGCTTACCAATTTAGAATAATCAAATCACGCATAGAGATACAAACTTTACTGAGCAAAACCCTTAGACACATATATAGCCTATTATTTAATATACGAATATTAATGCAGAACACTATCTTAGTGGTATGAAGTTTATGCACAATTTTAAGATTTTATAACTTACTTGATAATATAACCAGGCCTCAAGTCAAAATTTTTCATTACAATCTCTAATAATTCTTTTTGTGTTTTATCTGATGTTCCAAATGAGAGAACTGTTATTGACAATGGTTCTGCAATTCCAATTGCATAGGAAAGCTGTAAGAAATTACAAACATTATACAATATCCATAATAGACATCATAAAAATGTAAGATAAAAATTATAAGCGTATATTAATTCAATCTAAAAATATTTCTCAATCACCAAATTTGTAAATTAAGGTCAAATCAAAACTCTGAACAAAAATTACAAAGTAAAATGTTAACAATTCAACAACAAGGGGAGTGGGATTTAAGAGCAGAGAAAAAAATCTAGTCCTTAATGGATTATTCAAACTGATTCCTTAAGTACGTGAAAGAAAATTATGGTTTATTTCACAATCACTTACTCAAGTAGAATAAATAAAGCAAAAAAATTGTTTTTCCGACCGTTTAAAATTATACAAATATCTAAATATTTTAGATAGTTAAGCAGATATTAGGAATAGAAGTTGTTTTAAATTTAACATCTAATTACAAGCACCATTTATTTTTTTAAAGTAAAGTTAATATTAATTTTTATGACCAAATTTATTTAGCAGACTGCAATTTAAAAAAATTATTGGGAATCAAGATTAAAATTTTTCGAACCATTTATGATACAAAGAGTTGGATGCTTTTGCAAGTACAGAAATTACTGCTTCCCTCAATAAATTAAAAATGTAGATTCATTTGTTTAAGATATAAATACATAATATGAACAAATAATTTGGTTAAAACTTTGGAAAGCCATGACTGTGAAACTTTGTTAATCCTTCATGTATTTCCTTAAATTAAAAAAGTTTCAGATTTAAATCTTACTATTTTAAAGTTTTAAATCCTGGACCACATTATTGAAGCTTTATTTTACAATCATTTGAAACTTGCTTTTGTACATTGGTTAATGATAAACTTTGCACATGCACTGAATTATTTTAAGGTGTCAAACAATCTAGGCCTATTACCATACATAATCTTGCATAACTCTCCAGAATTTTTAAGTCACCTGATCATTTCAAGAGAGTATTTTTATTTCTTGTGTTTAACATTCCATCTGTATCCTTGAATTCCCTGGACTCAAAGTGTGGATAATCGTTATTCAAAACAAGTATTAGTTCTTTAAGACACTGATTTACATTTAAACTACAAATAAAGTTACTATTCAACTACCTTATTTTACTAGATGACTACAATTGCATAAACTGTTTTTTTAACCTATCACTGCAAATGAACAAGTCCAAAGACTTGTTGCTCACTTCCATAAGCTTGGACATGTCTGAACATGAAGTAAACTACAGTTTTCTAATTTTATTCATTGAATCACTTTGCAAAATTTTATCACAAGGTAAATAAAAAGTTCTTGTCCTTTTCAAGTTGTCATTGACTAAATTGGTAAGCATACAAAGTACTGTATGATGTTCTTGAGACACCAGTCAAAAGTGGGAATATCAGTTATAAAAGCAGTTACCAAAATTGATGTCCCAAAGGAGATTGTTTGGTATAGTTTGATTTACAATTTCAAAGTGGGCCTATTAGCTACTGCATCAAGTCACCAAATATGTCAAGTGTGTGGAAATAGTGCTGTGAATGAATATATAGCAAGATATTGGTTTCAGAAATTCAGGTAGGGAGATTTGTTCTTATGTGATGAAGATTGCAATTAACCACAGGTCTCTTTGATGAAACAAAGCCTTGCAGGAGGCCACTGAGGAGAACAGTAGTTAAACTGTATGGTGAACATGACAACATTTATAATGAAATGGTTAGATTACATCTGCACCACTTGGGTAAGAGCAATAAGCTGAGCAAGCAAGTTCTTCACATTACATTAGAAGTTCATAAACAACTGCACCTTGTTTATCACTGCTCTCGCTAGCATAGCACACCCATATTCAATCGAGTGCTGACCAGTGATAAAAAGAGTATGGTATGACACTTCCACACATTAGTTGTCACCCCAGGATACTGATCTGCACAGTACAAAACCAGCTATGCATCCACACAATATAATTCTTTGTGCCTAGTCATTAAGTGGTTCACTATGAGCTGTTACTAACGTGCCTAACTGTCAGTGTGGACCTGTACTCAGTCAAAACATACAACAGGAGTAAGCACTGGTTAATCGCAAGATTATACTGTTTGTGGCAGAAAAAGTAAGGCTGGTTGTTGTATAGGTGACCAGTAATACCATACAATAACTTGGGAGACTTCCTCCTTACTCACCTGAACTGGAGACACATTGGCAGAATGTGCTGGATGCCGATAGTGATTACTTCATGGACTAACAATAAGCTAAATTTTCTGTAGGTTATGTTCTTTTGGGTTATTAAAAACTGCAAGAATTTTAACTTGTATTACCCTCTGTATATAGATGAATATGATTAATCAAGGATGTATACAAGAGAAAGTGGAGAAATAAACTTAAAAATCAACAATTTGACATTTTACCATCTATTTAAAAAAGCATACAAGTTGTCAGTTATATTATTTATTGTACAACTAAGTCATACAAATAAACAGATACACTTATTTCACAGCAAACTTCCAAATCACATTGTTTTGAATCACATTCTGTACATTGTGTCATAATGTTATCCAATGGGGTATTATCATAATGCATTTTCATTACTAATGTCATTATTGACAAGGATAACAAATTATGGAAAACATATAGATTTTAAATAAAAAATACTCATAAAAATGTTAATTTTTTGTTTCAGGAATTTCAAAGGAATCTACAGAACACTAAACAATAAGGAAATCAAAGAGTTTGACTTCACATATCTTTAGTTAAGCCAAACTTTAGAAAATTATTTAAATTGATACTTTATATTTTTGTATAGTTAACTCAAATAATTTTTATTTACTGCAAAGAGATTCAAAATGACAATAGATAATTGTTAGTGTAATTACTTATGAGGTTACTGAAGTTTAGAATTACAAAAGACAAAATCATGCACTTGATACATCAATTAAAATTTGAATTTAATGTATTAAAAATTTAGAGAAAAAAATTGATTACCTGCACAAGACAACGCCTGCAAAGGCCAGCTTTTACTAGAGACTTTGCAACCCATCTGGCTGCATAAGCAGCTGATCTATCTACTTTGCTAGGATCTTTGCCAGAAAATGCTCCACCACCATGTGCTCCCCAGCCACCATAGGTATCTACAATAATTTTGCGACCAGTCAATCCAGCATCACCCTGGAAATTAAACAAAATTTTTGAAGATAACTTGAAACAAACCATTTTGATTACATGTAAGAAAAAAAAGAATACATTAAAAACTAATTTATATTAATCAGAATAAAAAAAAAAATTTCACTTTTTCTAAAGTACAAGACTTTCTATTTTTTTAAAATCATGGTTATATAAACCTGAACTCACCATTGGTCCACCCATTATGAATTCTCCACATGGATTAATATGATAAATTGTCTTATCATCAAGATACTTTTCAGGTATACAATATTTGATAACTTTATCCATGACTTCACTGCGTACAGTAGCTAATGGAACATCTTTTGTATGTTGAGTTGAAACAACTATAGTATGAATTCTGACAGGAATAGCAGCACCTCTCTTGAAACTATATTCACAAGTAACCTAAAATGCTCAACATTTTAGATGCTTATGTCATAATACTTACATTGGAAGAACAATTTTATATGTTAGTCAGTTAAAAGAAAATATGAACTAATTTTCCTTTCAAGTCCAAAGACTATTCAAAAATTATATGAATTCCATAAAGATTATTCAACACATATTAAAACCAGACATTTAAAAATATTTATCTAAATTATTGGATTTGTTGCATTTAACAGTACAAAATTAAAACATAGCACAAAGTTTATACACTCAATTTGAAATTATATATCTAATTTTTTCAGTCTATAATTTTGGGCAGAGTTAAATTTAAATTCAGTCTAAATGTGCTAAAAGACTCGAAATTTTTAGTTTATTAGAATCTTAACCATGAGTTGTACATATTTTATATTGTACATAATAAACATAGAAGAATCAGATTCTATAACTATTCAAGTTACTTTAGTCACAAATGTAATAAAAAGCAGAAAACTAGAATAAATTGAAAATAATTAGCAATAACTATAGATAATGTTAAATAGATTGATGTTAAAGAAAAAAAGCATACAATTGCACTCACAGCATTTAGATCTCAGTAAATTCTAATTTTTCAAGTACAATAGACTAATCAAAAACCCAGATTAGGTAAACACCAAAATAAACTTCATAAAACCAAGAACATTTCAACCTATTATGACAAAGCAAAAGTTAATGTTACAAACAAATTCTGGTTTGTCACTAGTAAATTTTTCAATTTTTAATTCCATTTATTATAGAGAAAACTATCCACATTTTTCTTGTAGCTTTACATGACACTATTCACAGCAAGGAGATTCTCAGTTTTAAATCTGATATTGCATAATGATTTTAAAACTGATACAAAATCCATAAGCAAAGGAATAAGTCATTATGATTACTATTTGCAAAGCCAAATTCAGAGAATTAATTGAAGGTTCTAAAGCACTATAGATACAACCATACATGAAATAGGAACTGAATACACAAACTAAAATAAAGGCCTTAGAACGGTATTTAAAGATCAGCTAGGTATCGAAAATTAGGAAAGATGGGAAGAAATTGGAAGTATTAAGTTTGATAAAATTATATTACATTTAAATCATACCTTTCATAATTCACTGAGACAGCACTTAAATTCAGGTTGCAAGGTAATTCTGAGAATAAGAAAATTGTCAAAGCTAGGCTATTCCCCTTTCCCGCTATTAGAAATATCTGAATTGTTTTAATATACAGTTAATGAAGGAGGAGTATTCTAATTTTAAAATCTGATATAAAGATAAGTAAAGAAACATTCAACATGAAATCTTTCTGCTCAAAAGGATCTCAAAAATTAAAGTATTAGTTTGTTGAATACAATTTAAACTCTAGAAGAGAAATGAAATGGCAAAATAACTACTACCTCACAAAATGAACTCCACTAAAACTTTAGTCTACTTTGTAATCTAATGTAAAAACAATTCTAGGGAAGTTTTTATTTATTATTTTTTTATTTTATTATGCATAAATAATCTAAAATACTTAAAAATTTAAAAAAAGAGGAAAAAAATTGAATCATTAAGCAAATGGAATTTTTAAGATTTACTGATTAATATAGATTTAGGAATGAAAAATAGTTTATATACAGGAAGTAAATGAAATAATCTTCAAAACTATTTTAAATATGTAGGACAATAAAAAATACTTTCCAATGATTAATTTAGATATCAAATAAAGCTCTGAGATTAAGGAAAATTATAGATAATTAAATATAACTGTTAAACTTTGAATATAGGATTATGATTAAATGACAGTAATTAGCATTAAAGCAAGATTTTAAAGTGAACAATTTTAGCGTGGGAATTTTTTTTAAATAATCACAGCATTAAAAAAATTAATTAAAAACTTAAATACACGTGACAACTACAAATTGAATATTGTTAGTTTTTTTAAAATTCAGACTACAAGGAAAATCAGTAACTTTTAAAAAAGGTTTTGATCCAGATTTTTTATAAAATATTTAAAAATATAAAAGTTTATGCAAGTTTCATACATAGAAATATACCATAAATATTACATTTGAACACAAACACTATTTATAATTGCTATAGGTATTTACAACTTATATTTTATTAAATTATATTACTTGTGATTTAGAATCTGGCCCTGCCCAAGGAAAAGTTCCATCTTTTCTTAGTGCTGCAAGTCTTGCATTTAGTTTATGAGCTAGTACAACAGTCAATGGCATACATTCTTCAGTTTCATCACTGGCATATCCAAACATAGAACCCTGCAATGATTATGAAAAATTTAATTTACATATAGCCTTTACATAAAAAGCCACATATAGGAATAATATATTTTAATAGTGTCTATACTCCTATATAGAGGGGGAAGGAAAGGAAAAAAAAAAAAAAAAAAGAGTCTGCTTTGGTCATCATCAATCTTGCTAAATATCTAATATCAGACCACTACCAACAGCTTAAAATACTCAAAAGCAATCACGTTTAAAAAAAATAATAATAACTCTTAATAAACAGAACTTCTCAAGGAGAGTTTCTTCAACAGGGTCTAACAGTAAAATAAATTTAAAGAACAAAAATATTGGGAAGTTTAACAAACATTAGCTAATTTTAATCAAACGGAACAACGTGAACACTGAAAATTATGGAGAAGCCCACAAAAGATTCTCATATTCCTAACACAACCCATTAAAATATGCAAGAAATAATCTTTAATTAAACACAAAATGCATCTAATGTGTTTTTATATTGGTTTTATAAGTCACACATAGCAAACTAAGGACACTAGACCTAATCTCTCAGATGGAGGGGGGAGGAGTGATATTTTTATATCCAAGCGTTATTGTCAAAAAATTCATCAGAATGCACAGAAAATCATAACAAATTTTTTTGTCATGTAACTGCAGAAATTTGTTGTGATTAAAAAGAAAATTAGTTACAATAAAAAATAGTTAATAAAAATTGTAATACACATAATTTTACTGAAATATTTTTTTAGCAAATGCATCAAAATTAATATTTGACTAGGGCATCAAGAATCAAACAAAATTCACCAAGAAATAAATTCAAAGAGTTTCATTGAGTTAATATTGGTATCTCTTGGAAAAGTTTAACATACTGAATAAAAATTATGCATACATATTTTTAACTGAAGACAAACATTACAAAATTTAAATGTGAATGTTTAATCTAATACTAGATTTAATATGAATGATATTTGGAAGCATAAAATAAATTAAAAAGTTATTTTAAAAACTGATAACATGTATTAGAGTTTTGTAATGTAACTTCTCAATACAAAACTATTTATATTGAAAAGTTACATTACAAAACTCTAATACATGTTATCAGTTTTTAAAATTTACTTGGCTACTTTTTATTAGTTTACGGCTAACTTAAACGAACAATTAAATAATGAAAGCAACTTACATAAATGTTTAGATTTATAAACTTCTCCTTTCTCTTATTAATATTCAATACAAAATAAACGCCTTCCACCTACTTTCAAATTACTTAACCTTTCTATGCCCATGCTGCAAGCTCAACAGTTCTTTCAATTCTCTCACTAAACTCAGCAACAGATTTCTTAAACTTTTTGCAAAAGCCACCTATAAGCACTACTTAAATTTAACATATGCTAGAGTGAAATTGTCAGTTTCTTTTCTTACACTTTTGTTTTAAAGCACCTTTAACTTTAAATAAGTGTTTAAAGTTATGAAAATCAGTGCTCATTATCTTATGAAGGCCAATTATAATAAGGAAAAGAGAATATTTATAACTGGGAAACACAAGAAATAAAATTCCAATATGTATATTACTTGATCTCCAGCTCCAATTTCTTCTTCGGTCTTATTTAAATGCACTCCGGCAGCTATCTCTGGACTTTGCTGTTCAATCGCAACCAAAACATTGCAAGTTTTGTAATCAAATCCTATAATAAAAAATATTTTAATATAAAGATCCCAATATAATGATTCATTACAGAAAGAATAAACTAAAATATGAAATAATTTATAAATTGATTGTAAATTTTTTAAACTATGAAATAAATTAATAAGTATTTTTGATTATAAAATATAATGCATATGCTCAAAAACAGTAGCAAATGCTCAAAATAAAATAAGTTATTTTTAATATGCAAATAAATATTAAAAATTATTACACACAATTTTAATAGTATTTACCTGAATTTTAAAATTTATAACAAATTTATATTATAATATTTTTTTTGCTGATTACTTTAATTGCATCTAACTTTCATTTATACATAAACAAAGTTTTTTTTTTTTTTACTTCATCATTGGCCCAACAAAAATTTGGCAAAGAAAAAATTATCTACTTGAGAAAAATGGGGTATTTTAAAAAAATATTTCAAAACCATTGGCTCTGCTTTAGGAATCAACTGAAATAACTTATGGCTTTCAATACAATTTAAAACCTTACATATTTTAAAGTTTTATCATGTGCTAAAAAGGAAATGAACATCTGTCTAGTCCAGAACGAATTATAAATAAAATAACATTCTGAGTAAGTCTTGTCGCTGTTTTATTGATCTCTTCATGCAACCACAAACTAGGGAGATGTTTATTCTAGTTTAAATTACAGCAATTGATTTAATCCTCAGTGAAACTCAAAGCAACTAAGTCCACTGAAGAATTTATTTTTCAGAAAATTCTCTAGAGTTTCATTTAAATGAGCATCATAGTAGATGCTCATTTTAATTAACTTGTGTGGACTGGCAAATAGTTTTTCAAACCAACAGTTCATAAAATACAAAAATAGAAGTTATATCAAAACAATTTTTTTTTTATCATAAACTTTGCTGTTTTCTTTATAAATAAAAAGTACTTACAGAAAACATTTGTATAAACTATACATATATAAAAAAACTCTTGTAAATTTAAACCTTTAAAACAAATCTTAGTTTTATTCCTATAAATCAGCAAAGGACTTATCGTCTCAAAATCATATCATTAAAAACATTTTCTATTTTTCAAAATACCGTATTTTCTTGTATATAATCTGCAGCGGCGTATAATCCGTGACAATTTCTTTTACGGCGAATAGTCTATAAAATATGTAGAGCTGATAATATAGGTCACATAAAATAAAAAAATGCACAATAGGATTAAAATTTAATAAATTGTATAGAAAAAAGCATTTATTATGAAAAATATCAGTCTAGATTCAGATCATCGCAAAGTGCGATAAACTGGAGGTGAAAGCACGAGATCAATCAAAAGCGATAATTTTGAGAAGAGAGTCTTGTAAAACTTATCGATGTTTAGCTTCTAATAACTTTTAAAACGATGTTAGACATATTTAAATTAATATATATTTGCTTCGTTAATATTTAAATGAAAGAAATGGATTTACAAATTGCATATTTTTCAAAATTTTTTTTATACAGTGCGTGCTTTGTTTTTAACTTTACATTAACACATTTGACCCCATTGTTTTTATTTGTTTTCGCTATAGCTTTTAATTTAAAAATCTGCTGTGTAACTTAAAAATTTTCGCTTCAATATGACGATATACGAATTTCAATATTTTCAAAACGAAACAGCTTACATCAAGGCAAATTGCAAAATGATATTAGCGAATTTACAACTGTAAAATCTTTAAGAGGAACCAAATTAGTTTTTCAACATAATTGCACAAAGCCGATTATAGTTTAAATAACTCATGTGTGTCCTGGTACCACCTGTTATTTATTTTATGAAACAAAGAGTATTTCTTTCAAAACTTTCTTGTAAGTTTTTCTGATCGAGAATGTTTTTTTTTATCAGATAATCCGCGGCGGCGTATAATACGCACAACGAAATTCGGAACTTTTTTAACACATAATCCGCGGATTATATACAGGAAAATATGGCACTTTTTTTTTTTGGTTGCAACAAAAATTTTTTATTCTTAATAGGCATACAATTTTGTTTGTTAAGCAAATGGTAACATTTTCTTGATTTGATTTAACATGTTCTAGATCATTTGATTACTTGATACTTTTTACAATTAATAAGTCTTAACCATATCAAAAAATCCCCAAATGGAATTTCAAGCAGTAGTGTTTCTTTGTTAAATATGCGAAATCTTCAATCATTATCAGCAAATTTCTTCCTAGGTTTTTCTAGCTATGGTGGTTTTCAAATCCACGTGTCAACATGACCTAGATATAATTTTTCCAAAATATCATTCCAATCATACATTAAAAAGTGCATTGTGCCTATAATTCATAAAGTAAATCAAAAACTTGATCATTCTTAACAAAAGTACTCTTTTATGACATTTACTTTGAAGCTATTTATACTATGATGCATGAGATAATATGGAAGTTAGATTAGAAGAAATAAATTACACATGAATTGCTTTGAAAAATCTAATTTCAGTTACCAACAATAAAGGATTCACGATTCTTCTATAATACTGTCACTCTAAATTTCTCAATCATAAAATAAAAGATCTAGAAAATGGGTGACATAAATATAAAAAGATGCATAAAATTGGCAGAAAACAGAATCAACTTTTCCATTCATAAACGGGATTTAAAGTTAACATTGTGTCTATAGGGCTATGTTAGTGACCTATCACTAGTTCATAAAACTAACATCTACTGTTTACAAGATATATATTAATATTAAAAATATGATTTAGTGAAATAAAAATAACTATCAAATATGTATTTCTGTTATAATAAGTCAAATTCTACTACATATTTTTCCTCCATCAATGTAGTAGCCACAACTGTTGTCACTCATTTCTGTTTGAGATCTTATTCATATCAATTTTATAGCACATTTGATGCATGCACATATACATAACTATGTTTTAGTCATAATGAATAAGTTCAGAAAAAGGAAATATCTGTTAATGACATTCTTATTTTATTACTTACAATGCAATAAAAATACTGGTAAGAGAAAAGTTAAAAAATAATTAAAGTTTTTTTTAGAGTTAAAAAAGCGCTACTTATACAGTTAGGACCATCTTTCTAAACTCTCATAAAAGTTATATTATAACAAATACATTAAATGACATTTTTAATAGATAAAATTAGTTCTTTAATGTAGTTTTACCTAGAGTCACGGCATTAAGTAGTTTGCTTTTCAGAGTGTTTTACATAACAAATCAACACAGAAAAGATTAAGTTTTAAAACATAAAATTTGTCAATAAATAAAAATTACAAACTAATAACAACATTCACTATTTTCTGAACAAAACTTGAACTAAAATTAAATGGTATCAAATTTAATAAAATATTTGATAAAGAGAAACATACGAATGATATACTATATTTGAAATAACTTTAATAACTATTCATTTAAAAATATAAGTTGGGCAAATCTTTCCTAGAAAGAAAGCCTGTATAGAAGGTATAGAATAATTAATTGCAAATTGAAAGGCTTAAAATATTCAATATTGGGCAGTTATTAATACAGATAAGCCATTAAATTATGTTTTGCTTAAAACTTATCTTTTGCACACATGGGCTAGCCTGCAACTTAGCGATTACAGTTGATTCCAAGGCACTACAAACCTCTTTGCCAGGGATGGAATTCGAACCCAAGAGCCGTTGAACTAAAGGCAAGAGTGCTAACCACTTGGCTGCTAACTCAGCCAATTAAGTTATCATGGAATTCAATTTCAACTGTTACATTTTTCTATTTATGTTCAGCTACAACATACTAATCTAATAGTGTGACACTAATGAAGGTAGGATGAATTTTAGATTTTGAAGACAGTGTTAAAAACATAAACCAATTTAAGTACTTTAATTTGGTATGAAAGTAATAATTCTGTATGAAGTTATAAAGGATTTCCTATAAATAAGAATCAAAAACTAAAAAAGAATGCTAAAATATTTAAAACACTTTTTTAGAAGTTTTTATTCTATGCTAGACTTTGGCACTCCAATTCTTTCCCTTTTCAACAATTCCTTAAAAGTCCCTCTAAAATGTGCTTTAAATACAGCATTACTGATTCTCTTAATGCTGTGATAGTGAACAGGCGGATGAGGCAGAGAAAGATCGGAGACATTCTCGGCTAGGCTGTTAGTTAATTTCTTGGAATTTCACGGTAGCTTGAGTTCCAAAGTTGAATATCCATTTCATCCACTATTTAAAGTACTAATTGCGAGTTGACAGCTTGGATAAGTACCTGATTATTAGATGGCATGACATATGAAATAGTTTTTAAAGTGGATTGCAAGTCAATACCAATATTTAAATCAGCCTCTTTCAAATTTTCTATAGCCACTTCAGCATCTTAGTGTGTGTAATTTTCTTCTACAACCCTAGGATTCAAGTTACAAGAGTAAGCACCAGTGGCAGCATTACAATAGCACTAATAGTAGAACTATCAGTAGACATGCAACCAGTCTGAAGTTGGATAGTTCTCTAAAAATAGTGGCCAAGGCAGCTGTCAATTCTATTTTAGTGTAGCACTTTTTATTTGTTCGCAAAACCAAGTCTAAATTTGGTTACAATTAAACAAGTTTGTGCTCTTTTCAAATACCTCAGAAAATTTCCCACTTCAATAGTGCTAGAGAGAAACAGGGATGTCAAAAGCACGTCAGTTCTTTAATCAAACGCAAGGTGATCATTTAGAACTTTAATCTAAACTCTATGGTTTGTACATATTCAAGAAAACATTTCTTTCTCTCAATCATTTTGAGGGCCTTTATTTTCCTTTGATAAGCTAAAGGCTCAATATTTGTAATGGGATGGCTGGAACTGTGATAAAAGTTCTGCATCAGCAATAATTCTGAGGGCATGTTTTTAGTAGTATCAATACTGTTCTAGGTTGATTCAGAAGCAGTACTAAGAAAGTACACTGTACTACTTATAACTTTTATATCAAGCCTGACATAAGATTTATAGGCAATACAGATTAGATCTTGAGTCATATCTCAATTTAACACTAGTCAACCAAGTATTTTGTTTCTTGCACCTCCAATACTCAGTCTGTCTGTTCCAATTCAAGAGTTAAAAACTATTCCCAGGTAAGTAGCCATGATTGATTATCATAAAAAGTTTAATCACTCTAGGTCTGGTAATTAGACTAAAAACATGATTGCCTTGCTTATATTTATGATCATTTCATAGCTTTTCAACTAAATTAAGAGCTCATCTAAGGCAGTATTAATCACACTCTGGATAATTAAAGAGTCTTGATCAGTTATCCACAAAATAAAGCTGCCTGCAGAGAAGGGTCTACATCCCAGCTTGGTATTTCATAACTCGATTAACTATACTGTTGATCATTATCTTGAAAAGAACAGGACTCTGGACCAAACCCTGGGGAAGCTCTTGCCTAGCCTGTTTAGAGACAACAGGTCCAAAGATGGCTAATAAAGTGTTGATTGAAAAGACTTAATCCAGTGATATATATTTCTACAAGAACCAAAGTCATTTTTTGAGAACTTCACTGCATCAAAGGCTGTCTGGAAGTCAACTGAGACTGCTACAGTATTTATGGCAAAAACCACCTTTTATCTCCTGTGCGACTCTGACAATCTAATCAATATTTCCCTTTTTGTCTTAAAACTAGTCTGCATGTTCAGACAACTATATTTCTCAAGGGTAATTGATATGATTGCAATAAAACACTCAGTCAGTTTACATTTTATGCTGTTTACTGAAACAGGACACACCATTTTAAAATACCGTATTTTCCTGTATATAATCCGCAGCGGAGTATTATCCGCATAGCCGATTTTTCAAGTGAAAAGAAAAAAAAAAAAAAGCGTCGCATAATCCGCGGCAAATTTTTCTGGCGAATAGTCTAGTCTGTATTGCTGATAATATGGGTGTCACATAAAATAAAAAAAGATTCACAGTAGGATTAGAAATTTAATAAATTTTATAGAAAAAAAAAAAGCATTTATGAAAAATATCAGTCTAGATCCACTTCATCGCAAAGTGCGACAAACTTGAGATGAAAGAACGAGATCGATCAAGAGCGATAATTTTGAGAAGAATCTTGTAAAACTTACCGATACTTAGCTTCTAATATCTTTTAAAACGATGTTAGACACATTTAAATTAATATATATTTGCTTCGTTAATATTTAAATGAAAAAAATGGATTATTTACAAATTGCGTATTTTATACAATATTTTTATACCGCGCGTGCTTTGATTTTCACTTCACATTAACACATTTGACGCCATTTTATACAATATACGAATTTGAATATTTTAAAAAAGAAACAGCTCATGTCAAGCCAAATTGCACAATGACGTTGGCGAATTTACAACTTATATCTTCAAGAGGAACCGAGTTCGTTTTTGAACGTAATTGAAGAAAGCCGATTATAGTTTAAATAACTCAGGTGTATCTAGGTACCACTTGTTATTTATTTTATGAAACATAAAGAGTATTTCTTTCAAGACTCTTGTAAGCTTTTCTGATGAAGAATTTTTTTATCAGATTATCCGAGGCGGCGTATAATACGCACAACAAAATTCGGAACTTTTTAACACATAATCCGCGGATTATACACAGGAAAATACGGTACCTAGATCTTTTCCACACACACACAATTTTGAAAAACAGGTAAAATTCTCCTTTACCTTCTTAGAAATTTCAGATGTGTATTTAATTCAATTCATTTATAATCAATGAAATTAAAAATTTCTACACTTTTAATTGTAATAATTGAATTGCTTCAAATTGCAATTTTTTTCTGTTCTACCAAAAATTGAAATAACAATTCAGATCCAAATTAATAATTTTATGTATATTCTTGTTTGTACTTGAATAGTTCTATTAAATTTTATTTTTAAATTAGCACACTATATGAGTTGAAACAGTTAAAATATACAACACAAAAAGGTAGGCAGCGAGCATTAGCAATGTTATACATTATCAAAAATTCATTTGGTTTCTATCCAAATAGTATATAGAAACATCTTTGGATAGTCCCAGGCTGAGATGATATATATAAAAAAATCACCCATGTTTCCAGTTAATTCAAGTAAATTAAATCCGCTGTGAACTTAAACTAAAATACAGACGAACATAGAAAAATAAGAAATCAAGGATGCACTTGTAATGATAACTATAAAGCCAACATTAAACCAAAAAATATCAACTAGTTGATTACAGCACCAAAAGGACAGAAGACATTAAATGAAATATACATGTATTTTTTTGTTCATTCCAAATATTTTCAGTTTTTGGTTCAGTTAAGGACTGAAGCTCAATTTAAAACAGGATTTCAGTCAACTCTAATAGATTTCACGATTCTATTTTATTGCTTAGAAGCAGAGGTTTTCAATAAAAAAATATTCATTTTCCAAACTCTCTCAGGCAGGAAAAGTAACAACTGCATTTTATAATTACAAATAAAAAAGTTTACATATGCTTGTATGTTTTGTTTTATTTGTCAAAAAAAAAAAAAAAAGTAACATAATATTCCATTGATTAATAAAACAAAAAACTGATACCTTTTTAAAAAAATAGAATGCCAAAGATTGATTATAACACATGTTTTCTAGTAAAATAAAAAATAAAGTTACTTAAGAGTATTGCAATCATTTATCCTTCCAAATTAATACAATTTATTAATATTTAAGTTTACAAAACATACCTTTTGAACAACTGTCATAGCCAATCTTTTTAACAGTGTCACGAACTATTTTTTGATAATCTACATGAGCTTTAGATGTAATTTCTCCAAAGATCATAACCATTCCAGTTTTTGCTGCAGTTTCTAAAATTTAAATTCTGAGATTAAAAATTGGAGATTTAAAACATATGCAAATAAATTTTCAAATGGAAGGTCATAAATCTTTTTTTATAGAAAAAAAAAAAAAAAAAAAAAAAACAGAATAATCAAGATATCAGGAACAAGTAAAAGAAATATTTAGGAAATTTACTCACCACATGCAACTTTTGCATTTGGATCTTGCTCTAAATGAGCATCCAGAATTGCATCACTGATTTGGTCACATAGTTTATCTGTAACATGAAAAAAATTTGTGAATAATTATTTATACAGTTACCTATTATGTTATTTTAAAACTTAGAATGATACCATTTGGTTTTACAGGATTTCATTAAACGATACCAAGTTATATCTATTTACATAGTTTGTGATTTTTTCCATGGCATCAAAAGGCATATTTTCAAACATGAATTTCACTTAATTACCTTAGAGATTGACATCGCTTAAAACTTTTTATACATTAAATCTTCAAATGTTTTGATTTACACAAAGCTTAATTTAATAAACTGTTGTGCACATTTTAAAGGAAATACATTTTTGAAAAATGAAATAGTGTTAAATTTTTTTTTTTTATGATGGAAAACAAATGTGAATGACAATCATTAACAACTAATCACTACAATGAACGAAATTCATTCTTGAATGTATTTAGACAAGAGTTGTGGTGCCAAGACTGAGAAGACCACCTCCCTCTCATTTGCCAGAACTCTTCAAGAAACATACATATTTGGTACTCCGATTGACAGTCAAATTTATAGCTCTCAGTAATGTCTTGGTCATAATAATTAAAACTACTTATAAGTTATTACTAATATTAATTGTCAGATACAAACAGCACTGACTTCATCAGCCCAAGAATCATACTAAAGTATGTTTCGAATTGAACTTAGAGATAACTAAGAGGTAAACATTCTTTGCAAATTAAATTAAAATTGAAAAAAATTTTCTTTTCAAATATATTAAGTTTTATTACAGATGAGACCTATTTTTAAAGACTAATTCAAATTTTAGACAGGACATTAAGATATTGATTTGTCTAGCAACGATAGTAGCAAATGTAGGCTTAACTATGAAAATCCTACATCGTTTGTTTCCAGAGTATCAAAATTATGGAAAGGTATTCATTTTTTGTTAAAAAAAATTCACATGTTTATGCCATTTGAACTTTTATTTTTTTCACTTCATTAAATCATTTTTTTGTTACTATCATTTTCTTATTACGTACTTTTCTACATTAAGTCTTGTGACATATTTGGTATATAGAGAATTTTCATTTGTAAGAATAAAATAATTAAAGAATAGGAAGAAATATCTGCATTAGAAAACATGTGAATAACATTCATTTTTAAAGATCCACATTATTATATATCACATACTCATTGTTTAGTTTAAACTAATTGCAATATAATTCAAAATACAATGTATCCTTCCTTTTACAAACAAGTAAAAACTAATAAAATAATTATCTTTTAAAAAAAAAAAAAAAAAAAAATTGCTTTTGACAGAATACATACTATAAAGAGAACCATGATTATTATCTTTATATGTTTGCCTATTTTAAATTTTTTCTTATTTATATAGACATAATAAATAAGCATAATATCTTATAAGTTTCTTTTAGAAAATCTGAATGTTAATAGAACATTTTCATTTTAACATCAGTCCAAGCAAATTGTACATAGAATGTCATAAGAAAATTCTAAACTTAATTCACTCTTTGCAAAAGAACCTTATAAAATTTGCAATTGAAGCTATTTAAATTCTAATGTATAACACATGAGTTAATTAAGATTGAAGAAATTTCCAAAGAATTGCTTCAATATATTTTATATTTTAACATAACATTGAAGTCATTCACAATTCAAAGGAAAAAATTCACAACCCAATGAAAACTTGGTTATAAAATGACAAAACTGAAAAAGAAAATAAACATCAATTATATATTAAAACTAGTTTTCAAAAAGGCAATTTTTCAAAGCATAGTTCGAAAACAAGCTTCCTCAACACAGGCACAATAACTTTCTCATTTGCAAGCTAAAATTTTGAGCACCTTTTATTTGTATTTATTTTTAACATCTGATTTTTTTAATTTCATTTTTATTGGCAAGTCAATTTAAGATTCTGGATAATTAAATGCACTGCTGACAGTAAATCTTGAATAAAACTCATCTTGAATTTTTCCTGTGTAAACCTATTCCTATCTTACAGTATATTTATTAGAACATGATCAACAGCTTTGTATAAAATCAAGTTAATTTTGCAAGGAATTACGGCTTAGAATCACCAGACGAAATCAAATTTTGTAACTTCATTCTTTCAATACCCTGGTTAATCTATGCTTAGAATAACATTACAGAAAAATAATGGCTGGGTCATTTTAATATGTAGGCTTAATTAAATAATACCATAATAATGGAAAGAAGTCAAGAACACTTAATTTTCTTTTATTTCAGTGAAAATAAATTACTCAATGAACTTCGACAAACAATTGTTTTATCACAAGACAGTTCGTAAACTTTGATTATGAACAGGGGTATAATTTACATATACAATTAAGAACATAAGGATGAAGAGCTTAGAGATGGCAAAAAAAGAAAATATTCTTTACTTTACAAAACAAGCATTCGAATATCTAGCCAAATTAAAGTACTTTTGAGAAAAACAGTAACATGTGTTTTTTTTTTTTTTTTTTTTTTTTTTACATACACTTTTGAAACCAATGATTTTCATCAATAAAAATAAAGAATTGTTTTTAAATGTTACATGTGCTTCTTATATAAAAGCATATGAAATCACCTAATTTTTTTTATAATAGTATTTAACTTTCAGAAAAAGGGTAAGAAATTTTAAAATTTAACATTTTCTTTTCGCAAGCCATTTTACTTGTGCCTCAAGTATGTAAAACTGAACCTACAATATTACAAAATACAAACATCACTTTTTTAGAAATAAAAACATTTATGATACTTTGACAAATAAATGTAAAGCCTACTTTGCAAATTTTACATTAAATTGAAATAAGAAATTTTCACAAATTTCTTTTTAAATAATAACAATAAGATTTTATTTAACTTTCCACCAGTTCTTTCAGAAATTAGAACTTAACAGAAATTTTTGTTTTATTTCACTTTAAGCCTTCAAGATTGATGCTATAAGCTACATAAAAAGGGACAAAGAGCCTCAGCTTTGAATATATCTCAAATATTTGAAAGTTTTACAAAATTTTTAAAAATAACTTGCTTTTATTAATATTTGTTAAGCTTCTTTAATAAAAGAAAAAGCCCTGAAAAGAGCAATGCAATTAATTACATAACATCAGAGTTTTACATTTTATCACTCTTCGCTTGAATTTAGAGTGCAAATACTTACACAAGAAATTATATTACAAATTGCAGAAATAAAACAAATTCCTCTGTAGTTGTTGAATATCTTTCACAAAATCACAATATTTTCATATTGAATATTTTGAAAATCAGTTTGAAAAAAATATTAATAAAGTTTAATAATTTTATTCATAATATAAACCAGATAAGCAATATTTAAAGCAATTTTTAAAATTTTACAATTTTGATTCGTTAATTTTTGATATACTAATTTTTTAAATGAACAATTGATAAGTATTTTACAGCAAAAGTAGTTTTAAATATTGATATTTGTTGCTCAACCAGTACCACAACATTAAAAATTTAATAGAACTCGAAATTACTTATATGGAAACAACCAAAATTACTGATAAGAATGATGTTTGTATGCAAAATCAAGAACTTAATAGATATTAACTTCCATATTACTTTTCAAATTCCATATACGAAACGAAACAAAGGTTATAAGAAACGACGATTTTCAAAACATAGGAAATATTTTATTTGAATCGAACATTAACACTTTTACGCTCAACTTTTAGTGTAATTGGTACTTAAGAAGCCAGAGACATTATTGCAGAAATAATGTTTTGCGCATAAGTGATAAGTTAATATAAATGTGTTATTAAACAAAGCATAAGTTTTTAAGAAGTTTCTAATCAAATTTTTATAAAAGAATTACAAGAATTAGTTGTAAATATAACGAAAAATAATCTATTTAAATAAATTTCTAGCACTTGTATAAAATTTATTATTAAATTTCGGAGCAGACAGGCTTAACAAAATAATTGCGTAAAATAAATTATTGCCCAAATTTTTAACAAAAAATATGCATGAACATTATCTTTAATTTTACATAAGACAACTCATCATGTCAATAAAAAGCTAATAAGAGGTATTGTTTAAGAAACCGGCAAATTTTCATTACCACGTGAGTATAAGATTTAAGATATAATGAAAGGAAAACTAAAACTTTTACGAAATAATTTACCAGGATGGCCTTCTCCTACAGATTCCGAAGTAAATAAAAATGTACTGAGACCATTATCAACACTTTCAACACCATTGCGCACTACAAAGTCCAATATTTTGTCCGTCATCTTGAAGACGTTACTTCTTGGATTGCAGAATAATGGAAAAGAGATCGCATATATTGGCGGTAAGCTAGTTATAGGAAATTATTAACAAATGAAATCTGGCAACGATAATTTTAAACAACAGTAATCGATTTTGAAATTGCAATATGATTGTTAAATTTGTGAATATTTTCAGATTCTAATATTTAAATAAAAATGTTTCAAAATTCAGCAAATTTTTATAGTTCTTCACTTTAAAAAAAGCATCTCAAAACCTAAGTCATAACTATAATCCATTTAATAGTAATAAACATGCATAATTTTAAAAATGATTTTCGGCAACGCCAAGCAATTTAATGAAAGCGAAATACAATAACTATTCCTCAAAATATTCATTTTAAATCCAAGCATCCAAATTAAATTAATTACTTATAAGAATTAATGATATTTGCTTACTATCCCATTGACCATTTCCGGAAAATAAATTACAATTTAGGTCTATTTGTTGCAATTTAATGAACTCAAAATCGAGACGATTTCCTAAATTCATTTTCAATATTTTTTATTTTCCGTGTTTGCAAATTTTAAAATTATAATTATATTTTATGTAAAAAAAGCTGATATAAAAATTTATGTTCTAAATCTAATTATTTAAATTTGAAATGTACAAACGCTGAAAAAATTTAAAATTTGAGTTTACGTATTAAATCAAATGATTGTTACATTCTTCTTCAAACAAATGATTAGCCTGTATTAATCAGAATAGATGAAATGAGGTGGTGGTTTTTAATTTTAAATCACAGCATTTGATTACCCAATTGATTTTTTGAGATAACATTAAACTCTGGATTAATCATATTTCCAAGTACTTGCCTATTATCCGCAACATACAGATACATATTTTTTGACGAAAATGTTAACGGGATAGTAAAGTACATAATCAACTTTTATTATTGGGATATCATATTGACTTTAATGCATTCAGACGAAATATTGGATGACATTGATTACTCTTAAAATTGTATGCATCAACAATTAGTCCCTTTTTTATGTTTTAAAGGGTGATAGTGCTCGTCCATATAGAACAACCCTCATCAATAGATTCAGCTAGAGAGCGAAAATAAGTATACAATGGTTGACATATTTAACTGGCCTGAATCACATTCAAATTCTTCAACATGACCTAAATTAAGTTATCTAAAAAAATTTTTCATCCTCAGGAATTCTCAATTTGATAAGTGCTCTATAGGTTATTATATAGTATTCAATTTAAAGTCAAATTTGATTTAACTTAAGTACTATGCTAAAAATATCAATCTCTGCCTTATTTGCAAAATTAGTTTAAGAAATATTCGTTGTGTCCAGACTTATCTATAATTAATTTATATTATAAATCATAAGTCTATACTTGGGCTTTTAATAGTTGAGAAGCTTTTCAAATATTTATCAATCAAATTGAAGATGATTAAGATGATAACACAAATGATAATTACGAAATGAAAGAATGACAAATCTTTTTTCTTTTCCAACTAAAATAATTTTTTGATACTTAGTCTAAATTTTTATAAGTAATTTTGCGTATGTTTCGTCATTTTTTTCAAATTTTGTTTCCCTTCATCCATCGTTTTTATTTTGATTACCTTCATCATCTTAACACTGGAAATAAAATCGGAACATAAGTTGATGATAAATCAATTGAAATGCTAATAAGTCTGTTCGCCAAACTGATTCAGTTTTAAATTACTGCGTACAAAACAACAGAGCGAGAAAGCTCAATCGAAACTTAAATACGCTCAAAAGTACAGTACGAATGGGGATGGGGGGGTACAGTACGAATGGGGAAAACTTTTTTGGAAATAAGTGTATCTTATCAACATTAGTTACTTGCAATATTTAATTTGTTATGTGCATATATCTGTTTGCAAAATTGTAAAGAAAAAAATGTAGCAGTGCCGCTGAGCTTTATTTAAATAGTTTCCATTACTAATAAATTACAACCAACAGAAAATTAATGAATTATAAATCTATTTAGTCGTGCGTTCATGACAACACTACAGGTTGCTTTTTATGAAGAAAAAATGCAGTTTCTTGTTTTCCATTCTCATAAGTAAATTTCAATAAAATTTTTATTAAATATAGTTACAAAAATTCCATATGTAATTTAAAGAAATATTGTTTTCTTATCATTTTTTTAGGTTTTTAAAAATTGTATGATTAAATATTACAAAAAATATTTTATTGCTCTTGATTTTTAATGACATCATCATGTAATGGTTCGGTCTGATAACATTTTCATCATTAACTTTAAACAATCTTATTTTCTATCTCTTTCTTATGTTTTGTAATGACATATATTCAAAAATATTTTATTACTCTTAATCTAAATAAATGAATCCAGAAACTTTTTATCCTTTCTTTGTTTGAATCCCTAATTAATGTATTAAAAAGTTTCGTCAAATAATAAGAACTTAAAGTTTGCCAACGATTTTTTTTTTTCAAGCTAGCTTCTACTTTTGTTAAAAAAAATTTACTTTTTTACAAAATTTACTTTTTTGTATAACTCCACAAAAATTAATCAATGAGACAAGAAATCCAGAAATGAGAGATAGAATTTTGTATTTAAACGATGACAAAAATAGAGTTACACAAAAATGAATACAAAGCAGTAAAATACACTTTGTCTGTTTAAGTTGAAGAACAATAATATGTTCCTGAGTAAGAGGTATGATCTCCCCTTAGTGAAATGGAAATTTTTAGCTCTTTTTCTAAACCCAGCACCAGATTGCACAACATTTCTTGAGGTAAGAGTGGTAAGAGTGACCATTCCCCAATCATCATGTTTCACTTATTGAATATGAGTGTTCCCCAGAGATGTCTTCTTTTCCCCATAGTTGCTGAGTGGCAGATCATGCATTACCATTCATTAAAATAAAGTTTGCTCCAATAGAACCTCAGAACAGACGGAAACGGAGTAGGATCTTTTCCTTTCAATAGTGATCTCTGGTTTCAGAATCTGTCGAAAACATTGAACTCATTCCGCGTCGCTCGGTATAGTTCCTCACTAGACAATAATTCAAGGATTACCATCATGGTCTATTTCTATGATGTTACTAGTATGTTTCTGTGATGTTACTGGTCTTTGATTTTTGTCCAAATAAACTGGTATTGAGAATTGCTAGAGAACTCTCATTCGTTAAGAAGACACAATTCCAATAAAGAAACATCCAGCTCTGGTGCTCCTTGTTGTATTCTAAGCGGTTGCGCCGATGGTTAAAATTCAAAGGAATATAGCATTCAGAACGGCGGGGGATTGGGCCATATTTATAAAAGTATCAACACACATACAATAAACCATCTTGACACAATAAACCGCGACACATGTTTCCCCGTTGGTGTATACAATTGCTGAGCAATAGTACTTGTTATCTGATTTTGGGCTCTTTCCGCCTGATAGGCGATATACAAGTCATCCTCTCCGGTTGCCTTCATACGTTTGCCACTACGAACCTTTCTAACAACTGTAACTTTAGTTTGGAAGGTTTTCGAACTCGCGAATGACACTTTTGTTGATTCCAAACATTTCAGTTATACTGGTCTCATGATGCTCTTCTTCTAGCTTTCCGATCCGACGTCATCCACATAATTTCCTCTATCCCTATTTCACTAAAGATCTCACTTTCACTTGTAAATAATGTCTTTAATTACGTCTGCACTCTTCCTTTTATTGTAATCGTAAATTGCCTCGTTGACTCTACGTGTACTATATACACTCACGTTGCTTGAAACATTTTGTTTCTGATGTTTTCATACGCATGACATTTTTCTTTATTGAATATTGTGTTCATTGAACTAATCTTAAGAACCCCTTTTCTTCAGTATCTCTCCTATCTTCTTAAAATCTACATTGTTGTTTAAATTTTTTACACTATTCAAATTTTAATTGTTTCACAAAATTTTTCTAAAAATGTACGTTTCCATTAGTTCAGTATTTGATTCAGTAATACGTGGAATATTTTATAGTTGAATTCTATTCCTTTTCCCATGGAGTATGTAAGCGGTTCAAGGGAAAATAAGTCAGAGGTATAGCAACCAATTAAAAGAAATTAATAAGGACAAAATATTTATATAAGAATTTAATAATCTTGTGTTACGCATTTTTTGTATGTGTATTTTGTATTTTGGTATAGGTCCTTTTTTCCTAGGAAAATTTCTTTTTTTATGTTTTTAAAAAAATTAGTGTTTAAATATTCTTCATTAATAAGATTTTCTCCGAGTAAAAGCATACAACAACAACAAGTATACTGTCTTCATTGGACCCTGTAAACATATGAAGATCTTAAAATAAAATTACTTTTTTCATAAGACAAATACTTTAAAAATTGAGTTTTCGAATGCTAATTTACAAATTTCATTTCAAATGTTCAACAAAATTTTTCTAAAAACGAGGAACTTTTTATGATTGAATTCTGTTCTTTTTACTGGGAAGCACGTAAGTGATTCAGTGAAAATTACGCAGATATTTTAACAACCAATTAAAAGAAACAAATAAGGAAAAAACTTATTAATATAAAAATTTTATTTTTTATCTTCTTATTTTTGTAAATAATTGTTCACTGGAATATAAAACTAAGAAAGAAACAAACTCGGGGATAATAATGCGTTAAGGAGAAGAAAAGCGTAGAGAAGATTTGGTCAGTTTTAATGAGGACAAAGTCATATATTTTTGAACCTGTTTACGTGATTTGACAGTGTAAGAACCGAGTTTCTACATTACTCTATTCAGTCAAGATAGGTCTTTTAAGCAAAAAGTGATCCTAAAGCTGTAAACAAAACACAATCACCAATAGACATTCCTATTTAGAAATAGATGTCCTGTTTTTTATTAATCTATTTTACTGCCACAAGTTTCTTCCAGTAGAATCCTAAATAATGCATAGTTACAACATATTAGTATTTTTTAACAGATGCAATTTTTTATTGGGCTAAATATCTTTATTGCCAAAATATTCGTAAGTTTTAACAACGAGATTCAAGTTTATAAGATTATGAAAAAGTGCCTCATATGAAGGTATTTTTAAGCGAAATGATTATTCGGTTGCAAAAACTTATTGTCTCTTACACATGTAATTCATACTTTTCCTTCGAACCTCTAGAACATAACGATCTGGTTTTTGATTCAATAGTTCGTGGGATCGATTCTCATCAAGGGTATGGATGTTGGTAATAATTAAGAATCCACTTTAAACTATAGTACTCTATCTAATTAGCTCTAATGTGCAAAATGCAGACCAAATCACCACAAACCAATCCTCTCTCTATAAGACTATAATCTATATTTGTAACGAACACGTAAATGAAACGAATTAAAGAGCCGTGATGCAATTATTCCAAAGAATGAATTTGGCGTATGAATCGCTTGTGTTTTATTCTTCAGTGGTGGATATTTACCTTGATAAGATTGAATATAAGGAAATTTATTCACATAAATAAAAAAAATGATAAAGTAAATAGTTTGCGTGAAAATTTTAAAATTTTCTCTTACGTTCTATGATCAAAATGCTTAAGAAAGATGTATGTAATATAAACGAATTAATTTCCTCTTTGATGTCTTATTCAGAGGAAAATTAAGTTTACCATCTCGTGGAAAAGGAATTTATTAATTTTCATATAGGAAAGGAGAATAACAATGTGTAACTTCTGCAATAGTGAAGCTGAAGTAACTTATTTAATCGAGGATGCTTATTGGACTTCTTATTGCATAAGCTGCGCTATCTATTGATGAATTTTGCTGTGCTCTGGAGAATTTCCATCTAAACGTTACACATACATATAGGTTTTTTTGTGCAAAGCTAATATAAAGTAAAGTAACATGAGCTTTTGATTAAGGAACTTTGAAATGTGATTTGCAATATTGAAAAAAACGCTTATATATTTTTTCTAAAATATAGAACAGCTCAGGCATAACAAATGTTGCACTGCTAAAACTTTAAAATTTTCAGCGTTACGAATAAAAAAGATTTTGAAATTATATAGTTTCGATATATATATATATATATATATATATATATATATATATATATATATACGATTCTTCTCTAAATTTAATTACATTCAAGTGAGTAAAACTCTAAATCCAGATTTTTAAAAACATTCAAAACTAATTTTAGAAGAAATTTCAAATATTTGTGAATGAGAAATATCTAACAAATTGTTTTACTTCTCCGCTTTTCTTTCTACAAAAGAAATTGCTTATTTAAATTGGATAAAATACTTCGTAATTTATATAATCATTATTAAAATCTAAAATATGAAAATTTACCATTTTCAATTACATTTTAACATAAACTCTAATTTGCCAAGATATGTACTTATCAATAAGTATAACAGGTAAAATAAAGATATGTGCTTATCAATAAGTATAACAGGTAATTATAAATCGTCATGTTCCTTAAAAAAATAATTGATTCATTTTTGGATGAGTATTTGATCTTGTGATTCAATATCACATAGAAAACGAAGATTTTCTATGCATAAATATTTTTAAGGAGTTTTTGTAATCTGAAGAGAAAAATTTCTTTTAAGTGTGAAATGAAACTAAAGTCACTCGTCATCATCTATAGAGGAACTATTTTATTTGAGCTTTTCGTTGAAGTAAACAAGGAAAATAGAGTTTCATAAAAATGAGAAACGGGCTTATAGCTGAAGGCATATTAGGATAATGAAGCGAAAAACAGCTATGTAAAAGTGGTTTTGTTGTTTTTGTCTTATCCTCCGAGCCCTTAAACAAAAGTTTTTTTTTTTTTGATTCTTGGTCTTTTAAAGTTTCTGCTGCAGGTTATACATATTTTATGTGAACTGCAAGATTTATCCTATACACTAAATTGAACACTGAAATAGATATTTTTTGCTGCCTGATATATTGATTTTTGAAAGGATTAGTATTAATTTGTTTAAATTTAACATAATTTATTTTTGATTCTTTATGATATAATAAAATTTGAGAAGACTCTAATTGTATTATCAAATACATCATCATTTTTATTAAAAACTAAACGTGATTGAGGAAAACGAATAATATTATTAAAGGGCATGAAAAAGTTTTCCAAGTCAGTAAAATTTATGTAAACCAGCAGTATCAACTTCTGAAAATTCATATAATACTAAAAAAATGCTAATTTATATGAGAAAAGAAAGAAAAGTGATAAACATAGTAACAAACATAATTGTTGAAATATTTTTTAAAGAAAAGTGAAAAATATTTTTATGTATCTAGAATGTGATTAAAAAAACTGAAAAACAAAGTGAAAGTTAATTTTTTTTATCTATATTCAGTATTACCGATGTTCTCTTTGCGATTAAAAAAAAATCATTCGAATAATAAGAAAAATCGTCTATTAAACTTCTTGAGTGAATATTAACAATCTATTTTAGAAAATATTGTCATCATTTACAAAAAATAAGTCTTTAAGAATATAAAGACCATAATTTATTGTAACATTGTAGAGAAAACAATTTACAAACTAAGCATAATCAGACCTACAAATTTTAATTTGTTTCTTCTTCTAAAGCTAAAGTGTAGCCATGGGTTTTTTATAATCAGAATTGAAAACTTGCAGTTTAAAGTGTGGGTTATGTGAACAAGATGTTATCAAAAAGTCGAATGGGAAAACTTTATTATCATTTTTCATCATGGGTCAGGATCATGATTTTGAATTCATGTAAGCAAAATTCTCTGTTTGCCGTGCTACCGATTTTCGATGTGATTATCATGAAGCTGTAAGCAGATTCACCAGGAATGATAACGAGACATAATTAATGGCATAATTTAGTGATTACTTAAATGGAGTTCTTTCTGTCTCTAATACAGTTTTAGAGATAATAGGAGCCATGATCATTGCATTGGAAATCATGTTGCTCCAAATGATATGGAACTGCTAATCTAGATATAGGAATATTTTGCAAGAGATCTTTTTATTATTATTATTTTTATTTACTCAGAACTTTAACATGGCTGTTAAAGCCTTTAAAGATAAGCAGATAACACACCTATCTTCTTTGTCGTTAGTGGTTAAGGAATGGTAATATCTTTTCTTTTATTACTAACGACAAAGTAATCTAATTCTGTTAATCTATCAATCGGTGGAGTATGGAATCTATCAATTCTATACTCTGCCGACTGCTACATGACTTTCATCAATGCGAGCTTTAGTTCTGTGGTAGGATAAACCAAAATGGCAGGATGTTTCAGTTAGATCATGATCAAAGTTAGACACATGTTGATAGATCATCTTTTACAAAATATAAAAACTTTTTTTTTATCGAAAAATATCATTTAAATATAAAAAATTTAAGAGTAAAATGTCGTGAAATTTCTTTTTACAAAGGTCTACATAGGTGCCAAGCTCGAACAATATGGAGTGCCACATATTGGCAAAACGTGGTGTTCAGTAATGAATTCCGGTTCATTTTGGAGACAAATGATAACCACGAACATGTGAGAGGGCACCATGGTCAACGGTACACTTCTTCCCACACTGTCTCGCAACATATTGCCCACACAGCTGGCGTAATGGTCTGGGAGGCCAGAGACTATGATAACCTGTGCAGTCTAGTTCTGGTACATAGAACCTTAATACGCAAGCATTATGATGATGACATTCTTCAATCCCTCTTGGTACCTTTCCTAAATGGTCATCCAGGGGCAATTTTCTAACAAGATAATGATCGTTCGCATACAGGTCGAGTTGCTCAAGACTTCCTACGTCATGTTCAGTATCTCCAATGATTAATCCGCTCTTTAGACGTGTTATCGATAAAGCATGTTTCGGATCAGTGAAACCCCACATGACGCTGTGCCACTCTGTACATAATTATAGAGGTTGCTGTTCAAGATTAGTGGGCACATCTGTTCAGGATAATAAAAGACGTCATATCAACTCTATACGGGATTATGAGGTGGCATGTATAGCAACAGGAGGAGGTCCGACAGGCTATTGAGGTTGCCATGTATTTGTCTAATTGTATACACTATATTTGTTTAATTGTCTTGATTTTGGGATCAAAGGAATCCCTTATTAGTGCCCTAGTTTCATTGTTCCTGAGTGTATATCAACCTTTATATTTAAGAGTAAGGCATATGGGGACATTTTGAATGCTTTGAAAATTTTGTAGGCTTTTATTATTTTTAGAATCGATAAAAGAAATGAATTGATTTGAAATGTTGAAACTTTTATGTAGATGCAAGCAAAATTATAATATTTTGAAGTCTCTTAATTTATAGGCAAAGCTTTCTATGTATAATACATCAAATTAAACATTTTATAAATATATGTACATATGTCCTTCTCATCATAATATCCTCAAGTATGGTAAAATGCGTGAAATTTCTCGGAAACTACAAAATACAATAAGCTAGATAACTACACATTAATACCATACTAAATATAAGTAGTTTTCGACGAGAGTATAGTGGTTAAGTGTACGAAAAAACAAATGACATTTAGTTTTGAAAATGATTAGAAGATAACGGTAATATAGATTTTTATCACTTTATCGTGGTTCAAGTTCAGTTTCAACAGATTAAACAATGTCATTTTAATTATTATATTCTTTGAACAGCAAAAGCATTGCTCATATACTTTAACCAGTTGTTTAAACCATGATTTTTTTAATGTTAATTAATTGATTGCTAAATTTAACTGAATGTTTTTGGGATTGATTTTAAATCAGTTTGCTAAAATAATATATGAAATATGCGCATAAATTAAGTATTGATCCATATGAAATAATTATTTATTACCAAATCAAAAAATTATATAATTTCAATTGGTATGAATGCATTTCATGCGGCATTCATGAATTCTATCATTTGTTATAAGATAATAAAATTACTGAGAGGATAAAAATGATTTTCGACAGCAGTTTTATAAAAAAAGAAATGACAAGAAAATTTAAAATTTTTACCAAAATCTGAATGATCAGTTGAGTTATATATACTTATATAAAAGTTGTTTTTAAAAAAAGGTCTGATCGGAACCTGATAACTAGTACTTCATCATTAATGAAACTATTCGAAATGTTGAATAATTCAATTCGATTCTACTTCCTTTAAAATATGTAAATGAATAAAATCTTCATTGGTATGCTCATGACATTTTTCCTAGTATTAGAGATCAGAAATACTTAATACTTTCTTATGTAGGTTATATCTTGTTTAAACATTTGGTTGAGTAGAATAAGCTATGAAAAAATGTCATGTGCTTGTAATAGATATATGGTTTATTTAATGGATTGATTTATCGAAACAAAATGCCATACAGCTTATTTTATGCAAATGCCCCTTCGGTGTGATCATAAAACAGCTTTTAATTGTAAGGATCAAACTAGTTTAAACAAAATATCATTCATTTTAAGTAGTTATCATTCAAATCATTCATTTTAAGTAAACTTTAGTTGCTGCAAAAAGTCATCTTACCAAGAATTTTGGTAGTAATGTGATCTCGTTGATAAGAACTGTTTCACTTTAACCAAATACATTTTTCAATGTTTCATTACTGATATGATATAGTACTATTGGTTGAGTAGGATTAACTTTGATTTTATCCCGTAATATGAACTGGGATAAAATAATATGGAGTTCTTTCGAATGAATTTTAAAAGACATCATAAACTGATAATTCATTGTTATTCTTTTAAAATGTTGTTTTTTGGATCAATTTTAAAATCTTTTATGATCAATACTTATTAAAAATATACTAAATTAATGTATTTCTCAAGTTTAAATAAATTTAATTAAGGTAAAATGTAGAAAAATACTTATAATAGTATACATAGATAAAGTTTTTTTTACAATATGAGAAAAAAAATAACTTTACAATTCAATGATTTATAGCTTTCGTTTTTCGTAAACTTAGTAATTCATCTAAGAGGTTAAAATCCTGCATATTGACGGTAAAGAACAATTGGTATTAAGTTCCATAATATGATATTGTTGAAAACAAGATTAAAAATATTATAATCGGTATAGAGATAAGTAAAGTTAGAAACAATTTTGAAATTTTTAGTATTTTTAAACTAAACATGCTCTTACTAGCAATGTAAAATATGCAGTTTCATTTTCATTAAATAATATAAAAATTTGAAAATACGAAATATTTTATAGTATATATATTATAAAATGTGACAAAATGAGAAAATTTAATTTTTTTTCATTTTTAATAGTTATTTTATATTTTAGTTAACAAAAGTATATCAGCTACAATCTTAAAATTTTTTACTCGATACATAATCCTTTTTGTTTTGTTATCAGATATACTGTGTACATTAGATGCAACAAAAAATGTCCTGGCAAACACTATTGGAATTATTTACAATAACTTTTTAATGTCATATTAGGATAAGCTGAATGACAAATAATATCACAATATTCAAATATAAAAGAAATGCAACCTTTCTTTTTAATTAAATTTCTATATGATCTATGTAGTTAGCGAATGCTCCTTCGATTGGTAATCAATCTATCAAAGCTTGATTAATGAAAAGAAATCATATAAGTAAGATATTATTTTTAAGCATTACACGTTTGTATGGAGAAAAGATTGAATTAAAAGGCTTGATAAATATTTTCTTCTCTTAGAGTTAAGCATTAATAATTGCCACTACTTCAAATGGATCCAGTGAATCAATTTCAGAAGAATTCTTATGAATTAATCTTTTTATCTTACCAAAAATATGTTAATCAGTTAAGAATATATAGCTTAATTTTCTTTCTTAATCATCAAGTAATTTTATGATATTGTTTCTGATTCATGAGAAAAAGAAAACTTTTTTATTTAATAAGAATAAGAAAAGCCAAAAAGTAGAAAACCCGATTTAGATAATCATATAAAGAAATTATTACTTCTTAGCCCTTACTTGTAATAGAAAGACAGTTAAATGCACAACTTACTATTTTTCCCTTTGTAATGTCACTTCAATGTACTGTAATTTAACACCACAGTCTGAATAAAAAATTGCTCAACTTATTTGATTAACATTTGTTTTATGTAGATTGTTATCCAGGTTTATAACTTAGATTGAAAATAAATATATTTATAGAATCTGTTTCGTTTAATCATCACACTATGTGATATGAAAATATATTAACATTTCTAATCAATAGTAGATGACCAGAAAGATCCTACAACTTACATATATTATCACTGAAAATTAAATTATACATATATAGTGTAGCCAATAATTTTAATGCACTTTTTAGAACTTGCAATATTTTAATAATTAACCAAATTCCTTTTTTAATTAAAAAATTTACATGCATCAGGTTTCATGCGATATATTATGCAGGTTGTCATCAAATTTATAATACCATTTATTAAATAACACGAAGTTTATATAACAAATGCATAAATTAGATGCCAATCCATATAATATTCTTCATAAGAGCTGCTGTGCGTAAAACTTTTAAGGCTACATAGATCCGTCAATATAACAGCGAATTTTTTTTATTAATGTAATATAAAATGTATCTCATGCTGTTTATATTAAGATTAGCTATATTAATTATTCTTACAACATTTTATTTACATTTTTTCATAAAAATTTTTATTAATAAATTATTTTTAACCATGACTTTCTGTGTTAAACTATACTAATATATTAGCAAAACTAGACATGCTTAAAATTTTTCATCAACTCTATTTTTCCTAAAACTTTTATTTCTAAATCTAAATTAACTTACTTTCTAAAACTCATTCAGTTATAAAACCTTATATTATATGCATAAATTTCTTGATTTCTTTGAATATTTTGAATAAAACTAAATGATTTTAAGCAACACTATTTCATTAGTTTACACAAACTTATTTTCAAAATTACTAAGAAAATGGAACCAAGCTTTTAGTATCAAAATAAGAATATAGAATGTAATGTCCTCAATAAAACAAAATTTTTCTCGATTTTATAACTTTTTTCTTTATTTTTTAATTTAATATTTTATGATAATTTAATGATAATTTAATTTAATATTTTTGTTTGCACAATTGAACTGATTTTAGAAAAATCTTATTTTGGGATTATAAATGGAAAGCATATATATTTGCAACGTATGTATCTCAGTAAATCTATAATGTACATACGATATAAAATTACTTTTGTAATCAAATCGATAATCACAACATTTATTTTAGAAACTATTTATGTACATTTTGAAAATTAACTGTGGAGATTGATGTACAGTCTAGTGTAAATTATATTATTTACGTTTGACTGTACATTATTTTTTTATTAACTTAATTTCGTTTTAATAAGTTTATATTATCCCTTAGTTTTAAGGAAAACGTTTAATATAGTTATATTAAACGTTTCCCTGAATACTAAGTGATTCATTCAAATCTTTTGCATTTAATTAATTTTCAAATTAATTTTTGTTATGTTTAGCAACATTTAGAATCATTTTTGGAAACAAATCCTTAAGAGAAAATTATTTTAAAATTTATTAATTATTTGTTAAAAATGTGGTTTTGTGTTTATTTCTTTATTGTTTCTCTTGAGCCACATAATATTGTCGGAAGATCTCTACTTGAGAAACCTGTTTTAAATAATAAAATAAGATGTTACGATCATGTTATGTAGTTGGTCATTTACTGCTTTTGAGACTTATGATCAATATCAAGGATTTCTATTTCTCCAGAGTTTGTAATTGCAGTAAACAAGACTAAAACTTGATTGCAATTTGAATCCTTTTAATTCTTACGCAACATGAGTGTGATGAAATTCCCGTTTCAATTAAGTAATGAAAGAAACATGACCATGACTTGTTATACGCAATACGTTCCTACAGCAACCAAATAAACAAGATTCTGATGTACCTGCTTATAGACATGGATGATTTTATTTTTGTAAAATATAATAGGATAAAAAAGATCTTACTTATTTCTCTAAAAAGTTTTATAAATGTTTAAGCAGAAGTCATATTTTTTTTTTCTGAAATTAAAAATTACTTTATGCTGAAATCGATTGTATAACAAATAATATTTTCCGTACATTTTTTACTAACATATGTTTCTTTTTTAAAAAAAGTGGAAAAAAAATTAACTTATCTGGAAATCAAAGAACATTAAAATTCTACTTAAAATTCAACATACTTATAAAGAACATTCATGAGTTTGAGTTTTAAATGAATTTAATAACATAAATATTTTATTTTATAAATTCTGATCTTTAGCTTTTTATCCATTAGTTTACGGGCTCTCCAATATTTTTTTATTGGTAACATTGTTCTCACATCGGTAATAAATATAAATATAAGTACATAAGAGACATTACACACATATGTCCTTTTTAACAGTTAAAAAGAAATTAGGATCATTTTTGATTTATTTATTATTAATAATATGTGTTTTTGACTGCAAATTCAAAAGACAAAATATGATAATCAGTTTTTTTTAGCCACAATGTATAAATCACATTAAATGAAGTGAACTTTTAAACATTTTATATGTTAATTGGATTATACACTGTAATATTATTATATTCCAAAATAGATTAAGAGTAGCCTTGAAATCCAAGTTATCTTTCTTATCTGTCTTTTTTCTTTCATTAAGTGTAAATATATTGCTAGTTAGATTAAAGTATTTTGAAATATCAAAACAGTCATACTAAAGGAAAGTAGTTTAATCTTAAAGTTGATTTCACGGGAAAATTGTTATCTTGGAAATAGAGTGAATTTGCAATAGATAATTAACAGGAAACTTAGACGTGGACACTGAACAAAATTTACTTCATTATTTTATATCTTACTTTAAAGTTTCTATAAATTACAATACCCAAAAAGAAATTACACTTGTTCAAAGTGTAAAAGAAATTATGCTGGTTCAATTTGTGTTTGTGTATTTACTATATTTACAATAATAAATTATTTAATTACCAATAATGTATTTGCAACTTAACCACAGAAATCCGCAGAAAATGAACACTTAAAATATTGTAAAATATATATTAAATTGAATAAATAATACTTTTTTCTGTTTCGAAAAATGACATAATACAATATATAATTAATTTACTGAGTTCATCATCATCAAACAAAAATTCCCTATGGTACTTTTTAAACTATAGATATAATAATTATTGTTCAGTCATGTACTTTTAATACTAATTCTAAATAGTAGTAACAAAACATGTGAAATTAATTAGTACTAATTACCAAAAATAAATAATTTTATTTTTTACAAATTTAGAGTTTTTAGTTAAAAATTATGCAAGTTTTCGATTTTGAAGCCCTATGCATTAATGCTGCATATAAAATTATGGTAGACAAATATTATATTTAAATTCTGTAAATATAAGTGCTTCTGAAGTCATTTTTTTAATAATATCATCAATTTTTAATGGTAAGCAAGTTTTATTTTTTATTAAGTAATTAAAAAACACGATTTTCTTTCCTTTATTGTGAGCCTTAATATTATTCCTCAATTGGATTAGCAACGAATTTAAAATTGATAATATTTTACATGAAATATCACGATATTTGACTTCGATATCAATTCAGCTTATGAAAAAATTAAAACAAATGTATTATAATTGTTTTAATAATGTGTTTTATTATGGGTTTTTATTCGAATCACACACAAGAGAAAAAAATTATAACTTAATTGATATTCTACTTTTTTTTTGGATGTATTCATAGGATTATATTTCAGTTTGTCCAAAGTGTATCTTTGCATTGTTTTAGTTTACTTAAAAATACAACAAAAAATTACAGTTGAAAAACTAATAATATGAAAAATAATAAAATACGTGAACGATAAAATAAAAAATATTTCATTAATAAATCATGTCAGAAAAAAATTCAGTTTTTGTGTGACATTTTTTTTTCGTTTCTTTCTTTATTTTTATATATATATATATTTTTTTTCCAATGCAGTAAGCAATTACAGACTTTATCCTTTTGCCGTACAGACATCAAAGAAACACAAAATAAATTAAGAATACGTAAAACACATTGAAGGCAATAAAAATGTAAAATCAGATAAGCAAACTGTTTGAAGAGTCTCTAGTCTCCCAGTATCGAGAATAGATACAGCTCTAAAACTAGAACTGAGCAAACGGGGATATGGTCAGGATCCATAACCGCACCACTGCTGCAGAGGGGGCAGGTAGGACTGTCCTCCAAATTAAAACGGAAAAGGTGGGCATATAAACTGTCATGTCCAGTTGACAGTCGAAAGGCAGCCACAACATTACCTTTTGGAAATTCGGGGAGGTTGAGGATGGCATTTCTCCTTGGTTTTTCTTTTGTTCGATCTTTTAGTAATGACATGTGGATTGTCTTAACATTTGGTTAATTTTTGATGAGACCGACTTATAGCTAACCTGATTGTAGTACGGAGCCCAATTAAGTAAACAGCCATTTTTGGCCAGCTCGTCTGATTTTTCGTTGTCTGTGATACCACAGTGCTATAGAATTCATTGTAAGACTATAGTTTTATATTTATTGTGCATGTTTCTTATTAGAGATCTACATTGCAATATAGACACAGTGTCAGGAACCTGATGGCAGTTGTCAATGGCTAGAATCGCAGCCTGTGAATCTGAAAAAAAAGACAACCTGGACTTGTTCGAAAAGAGAAGGCCGAGCGTCTAGATGGCAAGAGCTACTTTAATTGCCTTCCCCATCAAAAGTGGTCTTACATGTCCTCAATGAAAGAACCTTTATATTGGCTTTTTCTTTATATTGGGCAATGAAAATAAAACAATAAGTTTTTCACACTTTTTATTTTCCTTCTTAGTGAATATTCTTGACTTCACAGCAATGGAAGAGTCAAAGATTAATTTGAATTTATTAAAATACATACTTATAAATTTAGAAAATTGCTGTTTAAAGTAAGAAAAAAATTGTCTTTTTTTTTAATTTTGTAAAACTGTCCCTGAAAAAATATGTTAAACATGTAAAGACATTTTGACCTGTTATAAACTGTTTGAAACATAAAATTCAAAACAAATGCTTTTCCTTTCAAAATATATTCTTTTTATAATTATAGTCTTTATTATATAATAGTTTCAATACTCTATAAATTTTGTACTTAATCTAAGAGCTCAAATTGAAAACAAAGAAATGGGGAACAGAATACCTCTTTCTTAATGTTAACTTAGAAAATAATCAAAGAAGTCTCATGATTTATTAAAATGTACTCAATTGGTTGCCATCATTAACTAAAGCTTAGATAAACCGGACATAAATTTTCGATACTAGGTAAATTATTTCTAAGAATTTCTGGTCTTATTTTTTCCATAATTTATCTGAGTAATACGAATCTTTCAAGTAAAGTATGCATGTTTTTACGTTGTGACGCATGCAGTTATTCAAAATTTCATTAATGATAGAAGAATAGAACATACTAGAATCTTTCGATCTGTCAAAGGGGAAACTTGATGGGTGATGGGAATTTACGCGGAAAAATTGATTAGATTTTGAAGTGATATGCTTGTAAAGAGGAATAAGTTAAATTATTTTTAAATACTTAGGAAAATAACAAATTAAAATAATCACACCAACATGCCAATATTGTCAGTTTACTTACATGAGTTAAAAAAAAAACAATTCAAATTAAAATTTTCAAATCTTTATAGATATCATTTCGATGTTGAAATAAAATCAGTTTTTTTGTGTTAGTTCCTTATTACTTTCAAATAGAAATTAGAACAGCATAGATGATGAGGACATTGCCTATGACTGATAAATTCATATTTTTGCCGCTATGGGTAAAATATCGCAAATTCATAAGCCATTTACATATTTGTGTCACATATAGCTTTCAGTAAAAATTTTCGATATGCAGTAAAACGTTTTTATGAATCTAAGAAAAAATTAATCCTGGAAAACTTCCCACCAAATAGATGTTCGTATAAAAAGCTCAAAATTTGTTTTCCATTGTACCACAGAGGCTAATATTAAATTCAAGATTTTCAGCTTCAATGAAATTTACATAGAAATGGGTTTTCTCCTACGTCGTTATATTTGTAATTTTTTTAATATAATTATACTTTATCCGCTAAACATCATAATTCTTGATTCTAGTAATAAATTTTTGTTCTTAATAATTATTTTTGATTAAATAAAGCACTCACTTTCTAACAAGTTTCTAATGCATTTCACTTAATCAGGTTTTTTTTTTCAGATAAAACATAAAATTTATAGAAAAAAGAATAAAAAAATACACTTAACTGTCTTTTACTGCTTTTTTTCATAAATTTCATTCATTTTGTCTGAAAACAAACATGATTAAGTAAAATGTATATGAAATTTGATAGAAAGTGAGTGCTTATTTAATCAAAAGTAATTATGCTCCAAAGATTAGCTTTTAAATCAGAATAATAACCATGAATGAACCGTATAGCATCTGAATATTTTTAATTACCTTTGATCTGAATCTAGACAACAATAAAAAAAACAGCAAAATTGAGTCGAAAAGTTAATAAAATCGTTGAAACAACTCAATAATTTCGTTACAAATCTATAGCATCCTGCCGAAAATATGTTAGAGGCTGAATGGAACAACATTTATTAGTCATATTGAAGATAATGACATGTTTTTAATTAAAATTCCATGAGTCATAAATTATAATTATTTGATGGTAATAATTATTGTAATAAAATAGGTTTTATACAGTTCAATTTATTTTAATTTTATTTATGAAGTTTTGTGACACATCATGAATAAAATTACTAAAATTTTACTAAAAATAATTGTAATTGTTCATAAAATAATGAATTTTATTTTTTAATTAGTTTATATTTATAAGTTATCAGCAATATCTTCTTAATTATTTTTAAGTTTCATTGAAGAAATGCTATTCTTTAAATATTCGCCTGCTCATACATACCTAAAAATAAATAGTTTGGTCTGCCTCAAAATCGTTAAAATCACAGTTGGAAAGTTTAAATTCTATTATAATGTTTCACTTTAAGGATGAAAAGATCATCATAATTTTGGAATAAAAAAGTTTAAATAATCTAAAATGTTTCTGCTTTATAACTTAATGAGCAAATCTTTGATAGTAGAATGTTTATCATTTACTTTTAGAACAAATTTTATTTCATATTTTTAAAGACTTGAATCCAACATATTCAAATGTTCAGATATCAATAATATTTTTTAGAATTTCATGGATAGTTGTAGCTCTTTTTTTTTTCTGCCTGAACATTTTTATAGTTGTTGTAATCATTGCTTTGACTCTGCTTAGAGAGAATTTTTTATGTAATATTTATCATACGCAGATTGCTTTGAAAAGAAGAAAGCTTCAAAATATGTCCTTGGTTAAAAAAGATGATAAAGGAAGTAATTGAATTTTTAATAAAAAAATTAGAAAACAAACTATTTACATGCTCACCACGTACCTTATGTGTTTTGTCGACAAATTTATGCAGGGAGACAGGAGGTGACATCGTTAAAACCATCGTCACCCACCTTTAAAAATTACGTATTTATGGAGTATTATTTGCATTCTAATAAATTCATAACCCATGTTTTATATATATATATATATATATATATATATATTAAGTAAGTTACATTAAATGAATAAAGATAAAACAATACAATTTACATCAAAAAGACAAATTCAAGAAAAACAATAAAATATAATTAAGGAAAGAGCATAGGGACCACGTCTTCCTCAGGAGGGAGATGGTCAGCTATGCAAAATAGACACCCTTTTCTGACAAACACGAAAGACAAAGATCTAAAAATATTCGTGTTATTCCCCCGAAGAGTATCTCTATAGGAAGAAAATACTACTATATCAATATTTGAAATAAATGGAAAAAGTAATACATTGAAAAATGAGCAATGCAATAAATAGGCAAAGCAATACAATAAGAAAAAAATATCAAGTACAAAAGAATATATATCAAATTTAGAAGAACATGGTTGCCAAAAGTAATGAGAAAAATTTCTTTATAAGTAAATTTAATAAGTTAAAGTTGTTTAAAATGTTTAAGATGTTTAATGTAGATTAAATATAAAGTACATTGAAAGTGACAACATACAAAATACATACAATAGCTGCTTTTGCGCTGGTATGATTGCCTATTATATTTAATTATTTAATGTTGTATTTGCCTTTTCTATACTTATATTTATTTCTTTATATTATATTATATTATATTATATTATATTATATTATATTATATTATATTATATTATATTATATTATATTATATTATTTTATATTATATATATATATATATATATATATATATATTAAGCAAATAATTTAAACTAAAATACCCTAATTGGCTACCATAAATGTAACACCCTGAAGAAAGCATACAAATAACAGGAAATTTACAATATGCATTAACGGAGGTGAGATAGGCTAATAATTAGAGTTTCAACTCCCCTCGCTTGCGGTAACATTTCAAAGCTCTATTTAAGGCTTGAAGATTTCAACATTTCTAGTTTGGCAATTATGTTTTTCTTGTGGTTTTTTAAAAAAAATGAAAAAAAAAGATCAATTATGCTTATAGAAAACAATTATCATTTTTTGATCAAGCATTCGAGTTCGAAAGAGGAAGGATAGTGGCCTGCTGAGATTGTGCATTATCTTTCAGTTAGTCATGTTGGATGAATGCGGATATGTGATCGTTGGATGCAGAAGGGTACGACGGACCGACGTGTTTGATCGCACCCACCTCAGTGCACTACTTCACGTGAAGACAGGCAAATTGTGCACATGGTAGTGACGGATCATTCAACCAAATCACGAATCATAGCACAACACATTCAGTCTGAAACCCACCATCTGGGTTCTGTGTGTATCATTCGACGCCATTTACAGCAGAGTAGTCTGTTCGCAAAACAACCATTACTTCGTCTAACCTTGAAGTTGAATCACAAACGTCTTCGCTGCTAATGTTGCGATGAAAAAGGATGTGGACAGCAGAATGGAAGGAAATTGTCTTTACTGACGAGTCACGCTCTTTTCTACAACACCACGATGTTCTCATTCGAGCCTGGAGACACTGCGGAGAGAGGATGCTGAAAGTTGCGTTATGCACCACCACACTGGTGCTGCACCGGGTATTATGTTATGGCCAATACTTTAAACAACCAAAGTTACATCTCCGAGGTGTTAAAGCCAATTGTCCTAGCTTACCTTCAGGGCTTACCCACAGCCATATTTCAACAGGATAATGCTCGACCGTATGTAGCACGTATTGTCCAAGGGTTCTTTGTCAATCGCCACATTGAATTGCTTGCCTGGCCCACTCAATCTCCAAATCTTTCCCCGAGAGAAAATATGTATCTCAACGATTGAACCGGATTATATCCCCAGTTGCCACACCAGATCAACTTTGGCAACGTGTGGAAGCTGCTTGGTCAGCTGTACCCTAGGAACACATCCAATGTCTCTTTGAACCAATGACGAGGCGTGTGGTGTTAGCAGTGATATCTACAGTAATGAAACAGTGGCGACTATTCTGACTTCTGATTTTGGCAGGAATCACACTTCACAGAATTCTATAAATTTAATCACTTGATACTTGGTTAACATGTTATCTACAAAATGAATTTTGTTGTAACATCTTTTGTCTTTCTTGGTGTTGCTATTTTGGTTACAAGCAGTGTATAAGAAATACAAAAATGTTAATAAATATTTTTATTTGAGTAAGAAATATGTCACACGAAATACATATTGAGTATCGGAAATACTTTCATTATTTTTTGAGAAATAAGATTTATGATAATAATCTGAAATAAGTATTGTGATTCATTAAATATGAGTAACTCGAATGAAATGTAATTTCTTATTCCTTTTAAAAGAAAGAAAATTCTTTCTGGTCTTTTCATATGCTTCAATTAATTCTATGCAAATATTTAACTATGACAGCAGGGTTTCGAAGGAGGAAAATTCTCTTTCCTCTTACCCCGCTGATTCTACAACATTAATCGTTCTTAACATGTTTATAAGAGGAAACAGCGTCGCATTTTTGCATTACTCAAGTGAAAAAGCTGGCTCATGGACCTATATTTATCTTAAAAAACATTAAATTGCAGAAGGTTTCTTAATTTATATTATGTAAAAAGTTAAAACAAACTTCATCATAATTATTTTTAATTTTGTAATATTTACGATACGGTTGCATCCTCCATGGAAATGATAACATACATAAATATAGAAGGCTTTTTTTAAACGCATAAAATTTGTAAATCGAACACAGTTCATTTTCTGAATACGATTGAATACCAGAATTAATTTTCATTTTGAAATTTGTAATTACAATGAAGGATATGGTGATTACATGAGCTTTGGCTTTTTAAATTTGTCCTACGTATTAAAACTTAAGTATGTAGCTCAGCTAAACCGAGTTAGGCAAAATAATTATGTAATTTTTAACTTGCTTAGCCGACATTTTTTCAACAGACTGGGAGCTACAATTTAAAAGGGATTCCGCATTACTACATCTATGAAGAACTGACTCAAAGGCCAGAGCCCTAATCATTCGATTGCCAGCTTGGTAACAATGTATTTGAATTTAGCTATTTTGAAACATAAGAAAAGCGTAGAATTTTGTAAACAGTTACACCTCAAGGTTTGTGTACTGCATCACATATAGAATGATCTAGAATAAAATCCTTAAGAACAAATTTATGCGAAATTATTTTTGCGACTTTTATGACTGCTAACCTTTCCGTCCCGAAGATACAATTGTCATACCTAGAAAGTGAGTTCTCAGAAGACAGGTGTGGTTCAGCAGTTGTTCCATGGATTTTTCCCCCATCAAGCACTTAACTTTCTCCTGCTCAAATTTCTTCTGGCATTTGAAGGAGATTTAATTGCTCCTCTTTTGTGTATGGAAGTCGTAAAAACTGTGGTATCGTCGGAATAGAGAATTCTGGCAAAAAGCTTTCTATTGCTTCTCTTTGAAAGGAAAACATATTCACCCCCACTTTAGTAATAGTCACTTGAAAAAAATATTTTCCATGGTTTCGAGTCATAAGGGATTGACTGACAAAGAAATTAAAATAATTACTGGATGAATTAGAAGAAGAAAATTTTGCAGATAGTGATTCTGATTGATGTGATTGAATCTGATTCAATGATAATAATGATGCAGAATTCTCCATATTATTTGAAATATTCACGTAATGCTAAAACAAATGAAAAGCCCATACTTTTTTAATTTACAGGAGATTTAAATATTTTTGAACAAATATTTTAGTTTTATTATTTTTTTTTTGAATAGTATATTTTAGAATATTTTATTTTTGAACAAATGATTTAGTTGAGGAACATTCATTTTTTTGACTTTTCAAAAGGTATTTTAAACTTTATTGCAGATGAAACTAATAGGTATGCTTCAAATATATTGGACATGTAGGAATAAGTTCATATATAAAGAAGAAAAGTCATATTATTACAGCATACATTCTTTCGCATGCATAGAATATTTTTATTTTTAGTTGTTATAAAAAGGAATTTAATTATAGTCCGTTTATTGTGTTATTGAATTACGCAATTTAATATTAATAAAAGTTTGAGATTCGCCGTGACATATGAGTTGAAACATTTCGCCATTTATAACAATGAATAAATCGATAGGCTAGCACATACGTTGATCAATTATTTCCGAATTTCATAATACCCTGGTAAAAGAACATTAATGTGCTCACACTTTTAACAATTATAACACCTAACAACATGATTATCTTTGGTCCATCCTGATAAAAATTGTTAATTTTGAGATTGATATTTAATTAATTTAATCGAACTCTTTATGAAATATTAAATGATTCTTAAAATTATTTACGCATGATATTGAGACATTTAAGGCCTATCGTTTATGGACATATTCCAGTAGTTTTTTGTAGTTTTTTGTAGATTGTAGTTTTTTGATCTCACAACAAGAACATGCAAGTAGAAAAGAATAGAGATAAAACTTAAAATGAAGGAATTTTCAACCATAAAATGAGGTGCGTTGCCTATTTAAGTAAGTTACTTTATAGTTTTCACCATTTACTACGCAGTTTTAATTACTTCACAAATTTAAAATGAACATAATTTTTTATTTTTTAAAGATAATTTAATAAACATCTCTTTTATACAAAGTTTAAAACCCTTAAGATAAGAATTCATATTTAGTATTACACTTATCTTTTCTTCGTTCCAGATAAGAATTTTATTGAAATATTTTCTGAAACTAATATGAATGCATTTTTCAATGTATTCTTTTTGAATAAACAATCAAGATCTCAGTCATTGAAAAATGAACAGAGCTTTACAATTTCTCGAATGACAAAATAATTTTATAAAGAATTAACCTGAATACTACATATCAAAGTTGAGATTTGTTCAATTCAAGATTGATGTCACAACATTTATTGTGTAAAACTTTACACACCTAGTCACAGAAATGAATAAAGAAAAATTTCAGTTTTAAACTTCTTTCTTAAAAAGATAAAAGAATATATATTTTAATCCGATGAATATAGAAATTATTGATAACACAAAACATTTATAAAAGAAAGAAATTCATTATATAATGTTGTTAACATACAGATTACTTTTAAATTTTTGCATTTTCTTAAAAACAAAAATTATTTGTTTAAAATATTTTTATTTAAATTTTTTTAATATCAAATATGTAGTTTTTAGGAATAATTTTTAAAGAATTCAGTTAATTTATTGCTTATTATTTTTCTTATAGCCAATTACATTTCGTTACTTAAAATATATCTGCTATTTTAAATACGTGTTTTGATGGATAAGAATCAAATAAATCAACGATTTTATGTAATTGTCTTTAATTTCAGAAAGTTTTCGGTGAATATATGGCACATCATAGTTTACAAAAAACAGATTTAATTTATTCCACATATTCAAGTATGTATCTTAATATTTTTCTAGCAATTTTCAGTGTGATATGATCAACGAATGGAAAAAAAAGTAGATTGCTTATCGATAAGTATAGTATTTATGGTGAACTTACACTTTCATCAAAAATACAGCAGATCCAGCTGGGAATATCACTCTCAAAAAAATAAAGATTCGTTATGGTGAAATCTTCAACACTTAAGTGGGGGAAAATGACCCTCTATTTATAGGAAATGTCTTTGTTTAACGTCTTTATTTTCCAATTTATTCATTACACCAATGGAGGTCATACAAAGTTTTCATGTAGAAATTGTTTCAGCAAGACAGTCTTTGCAGAGTGCGGATTATACTTATTACCTTCCGATCAGCTGAACGATATTTTTAAGAATCATGTCATTGTTTTGTTTTTATCCCAAAACACTAATACTGTACTATTAATAACCAATTACTTAATGACCAAGAAATTTCTTATTTTAAATCTGAAATCAAGGCATTTAAAATAAGTGTTAGAATGGGTTTAATAAATATTGAAAAATATATTGTTAATTATATAAATTATATACACCAATTAGTGAAAAAAATATGCAGTTTTGCAGTTTAAAATGTAAAAGCTTTTCAGAGCAATTTATAACAACGTCTAAGAAATCTATAATATCACATACTAAAATATACAGCACATATACTTATTTTAAGATTGAAGAAAATATGGAGAAAGTGGCATCTCATTCGGAAATTTGATGTAGAAGTATATAATAAAGAATTTGATAGCCTATTTTTTCAGAAGAAAACTTTTCAACTCTAATTTAAAGAAAAATATATTTTATTACTTGGGTTCTATTTACGTCTTAAATGTTTTCAGATGATAACAGTATTTATTCGCAGACATTGATGAAATTTTATATTTTTATTCAATTATAATGGTACTTCAAAATATTTGCTTTATTTATGGGTTTATGATATTTTATCAGCACTTCATAGATCGTGAAATAATGATATCACCAAATAATGTCACTGTCAATAGAAAAGTGATTACAAAGAATTCAAAGGGCTATGTTATTAAAAAGAAAATAAATGGAAGTAAGAATTGTGAATTACATAATAGTTGGTATTTACAATTAGAGTATGACTGTCGTTTTCTAAAACTATGCCAGTTAACGGCAAATATTCAAAAATTTGAATCATAATTTATTATTTTTATTGATCAGTAAATTATGTACATGATTGCATAATTAAGCGATATGCCGTGGTTAAATATTTTTTAAAAAATGTTCATTCTTCAAATAAAGATTATCTTACGAATAAAGATTATTAGATTTTGACTATGTTTTAAATTAATAATAATTTTTTTTTTAAATTTAAAAAAATTAAATTAATGAAATTGATCCATGACTGGGCACTAAGCTTAAGTCTTCTTTGTCTGCAGTATCTTATTTAACTCAATTAATTTTTTAACAAACACAAGAATGAAGTCGTAAAATAGAAATAATTGAAATTGATGATAATTGCTGCAATGGAATAAACAACACTCAATGGTAAAAGTTGTTTATAAATAGTCTCACCACTCCATATATAAAACTGTGAATCTTATGGAGAAATGAATGCAATTTCAATATTTAGTATAATTTTCCAAAGTTAAATAAAGACTATTGTTTGTTGGATGAGATGTAATTATTTAAGTACACTGCAATAATCTGATTTTTAATATTTGAAACCTCCAATTATTACCTTCATATGTTATTTTATTCAAATGTTATTGTTAGTTTACTATTGTGCATTTTGCAACAAGATTAAATTTTATAAAATGATTTGTAAAAGGGAAAATATAATTGATAATATTATTCCTGGTTGAAATATTTACAATTTTGATTAAGAACAACACTCGGTTTTAAGATAATAATGTAAAATAAAGCACAAAATTTTAGTATAATTTAAAATCAAATTAATTCGATCGATATAGTAATAGATTAATCAATAGGGTATTGCTATTAACTGCACATGGATTAAATCCCAATCTGGATGGAGATTCGTCACCAGAATCATTGCAAGTTCTAGAAATTATCTTCGTGAACAAAAGTAACTGATAAGCAAATAAACTAAATTAGATTTCTATGTTGCATATCGTAATCTGTAATGAAAGTAAATAACATTATCTCTTTTTCTCTTTCCTATATATACAGCTCCGTTAGGGTTTCATGTTCTAGAAGAGCCTTATTTGTATCAACGAATTACCACCTTATCAAAAGAAGAGATAAGGTTTTTCGAATAGCAAACAGTTATAACGTGATTATAAAAACAATTAAATCAAAAATAAGAAGAAAATTGCTTTACAATCATTAATGACACACTTCCTCATCTTTCATTCTTTCTTGAAATCTTTTGAGTTCTGCAAAATTCTCGAATATTATATATCCATTAAGAAAAATAATAAAGCTAGGCCATAATTTATACGAAGTTTACTAAAAAATGATAATTCTTCTTATTATTTTTTATTACTAATTACTAAAAGTAATAAAAACATTACTAAAATTGAAATTTAAAAAGGTGATTCAAATACTTTGAATTGCCTTTATGTGATTGTATTTACAACTACGATATAAATTAATATTAAAAAATTGCAATATATTCCATTTCCAAATATTTGGTCAACTAAAATGTTTGAAGAATGGCTTAAAAATTGTTTTAATAAAATATGGATAACTATTATCAATTACGGATTTATCATTAAGCATTCTAGTAAATTGCAATTACGTTTTTGAAGCCGTGTTTTCAAAGATTTTTTAATGTATTTAAAAGTCTTCAAAGTTACTTTCAAAATATTTATTTAAGAGATTTAAAATATAATTCAAAAGTTCAAATTTGAGCTGTAATTTGGTGTCACGCCTTTAATAAAATATTTTTGCAGCGTACTATTCAGCAACTGAACTCAGCAAATTCGGATTTAGTTAACCTCAACTATCTTTTTTTTGTATGTGAGAAGTTATCAGACTAATTTTACTGGTTAACTTAAATTCCAAATAAATACAAGCATCCACACTCGAGGTTGGAATCAAACCCAAGAATTAAAAATCAAAAATGCCCTTTCGGATTTTTTTTTCATTAATCATTCAATTAACACGCACAGTTCAGGTTAAATTTATTATTTATGACTGTGCATACTTTAGAACAGATAGTAAGCGATGATGAGGGATGAAAGGCTCTTATCACATCGCTCATATTTTTCTATTTTTACATAGATGTTTAAGTCTCGACTCTATTTTATATTTAAAGATAAATTCTAATAAAACTATCTTCCTTGTACAAAATATAACTATAGATATATGGTGAAAATGCGCTTTAGGTCCCCTCCTTGGCGCGTTTTCAAAAACACCGATGCCATGGCGAAAATTCTACCGCTATTTCAAAGTGAAATTTAATTAGCGACCAATGAAAAGGCTAAAACAAACGAGTAATTATTGAGCATGCGCGAGAAAACGCTTCAAATTAGTGAGTTGGCGAAGTAGGGGACCTAAAGCGCAGATTAACCAGATATATTAATTAGCTAAACCAAACTTAATTCGTTTCTCTCTTGCATATCTTTCTTCCTTTATTTAAGCATATAAACCACATAAACTGTATCTTTTCTTTACCTATTAATAGAGATAAATTTTATTTATTTTGTTGGTACATTTACTGTGTGTGTGCATTTACTGTGTGATGCTTTAATACTGATTGTACAAAATAGATGTATATTTTAGTATTGCGACTAATCACACTCTCAGTGTTCAATATCTTATTTAGTTAACATTTTTATTAAGGTATATATAAGCATTTCTAAAGTATAATTTTTGCATTTTTTTAAACTAATGTTGGACTTATATCTCTGCAGAGGTACCAATGATTTTGTAAGGATATTTGAATTTGATTTGAATCTCAATAAACATAGTTATCAGTCATATGATAATGTCACTAATGACAATATCGCCTGCATGAAAATTGGATTCAACTGTACGTGCATAAAATAAAAGTTAGATCTCAGAAGTTGAATACTTTCCAAGTGTTGCACATTTCCTTTTTTTGGTTGGTTATTTGATTGCGTTTTACGCAATTTTGCGGTTTTATATTTTGAATAATTCAAGAACTGAGTTATTTTTTAATTCGATGAAAACATAAGAGTTAACTTTATATCAGCAATAAATGTATAGTAAATTTAGAATTTCATATAAGCTCTGCTAGATTGAATTGAATTTCTCTGAAGTTTTCTAGAAAATGTGCAAAATAAATTTAAAAAATATTGATTTGTGATTCTGGAAATATTGCAACTAATTCACAGAATAAATATTCATAAGTCTACTCTGAGACTTTAGATGAAAATTTGTTAACTGACATTTTATTCATTTTAAATAGCATTTTGGATAAATTAAAGGAAATCTGAACCGATCTTAGGTATGAAATTACTATTTTCACAAGTCCTCTGATTGACTTTACTACAGATTTGAAAAATAAATTTAGTGGCTTAAAAACTGTAGCAAAAAAAGTAAGTCTGTTTCTTAAGAGTTAAAATCGATGATTTTGAAGAAATAAAAATATTAATTTCTGATGAATGAAAAAAAAAATTTTTTTTCTTAGTGAATTTTATTATTAAAATCATTTAAATGAAATGATTTTGACCTTTTATGATCTGCTAATTGCAGGCTTATTTATTACTTTTAAAACTATGCACATTCTTTTAGTAATGATCTTATAAGGCATGCAGAAATTTCTAACATCTATTAAGAAAGATTGGAGTTTTGGAAAAATTTAAGTACTCAGCGTATTTAAACTATTACTTTTTGAGATTGAATTATTGATAGCTTATAACGATGATATGATTGATTGAAGGATCTTTGCACTTAAAAATATTCCTAAAACATTCGAATTTCAGAAATGTAAGAAGATAAAGTAAATTAAGACACAATCAAAAAAGAAATTACTATAAAACTCTTTGAACTTTTAAGAAAAGAAAAACTGGAATTTACATGCGAATGTTTAAATATTTCCAAAAGTCTCAATGTTCTTACTAAATCAACGGGACAGCAAAATATATTTTAAGAGATTATTCACGCTTTGGGTTCATCGCGAAGCTTAGTTCTTCAGAGCAAATGGTCCGAGAGATCCAATCGCTTATACAGTTACTAAACTGTATAAGAGATTGGAT
>JAPDSC010086861.1:0-15440 GCA_026290005.1 Latrodectus geometricus | reverse complement strand
AGTTTTAATTAATATTTCATTTGTAAATTAATCGTTGGCTCAAGCATTTTAGGCTTTTAATTTTGTTGATAATATCAATATACGTATTAAATTATATGGTTTTGTAGTTCATTAAAAATAAAACATATAAGATGCAAAAATAAACATCAAAATCTTCAAAATAAAGTTTTTGTTTCAACTATACATTCTAATTTATGTATCATTTCATCATCAAAGACGTTATTTCTGTAACTTCTGATGATCAATTCTAATTAAAGTTTAGTTTTGATGACTTATTAAGGTTAATTTTTATACAGCAAAATGCATATCAATGGTTTGGCGCAATCTGGTCCTACCACTCGAGATGATTCAAGTCTTAAGAATGAGTAATAGAATTCATATTTGATGCCACAGTTAAAATCTTTTAAAATTTTCAGATGATAAGATAAAAATATTTCAAAATAAGGAAAACACTTGTTTTGCACGAGAACGACAATGTAGTAAGAAATTAGAAGTACAGTATGTCAATCAAATATTGTTGCAGTAAATAATAAAGTACCTATGCAGTTGGTTTAAATTGAATTATTGGGAATATTGTTCAGTTACTTTAATACCACAATTAAGATGCAAATATGGAAAATTGTTAAAAAAAAAAGGTTGATTAAAATGGTATTGTTATTTGGTTTTGATCATTGAGTGAAAGGAATTGCTGATATAATTTATAAAGGTACCAATTTGGAAGTAATAACTTAAGTGAAGGAGTGGAAACACGAGTTTTTATTATATTTAATCGAAATTAAAAGATTTTTACGAACATCATACACATTAGTTAGATTAAAATAAAAATCTTGATATAATGTTTATATTAATAGGAATAGCGATATTTAAGATAATTAGCAATGCAATAAACTACCAGAGAGTTATTGCATTAATCAGAAAGTTATTTAATATATTATACAAATATCAGAGAGTTATTTAATATTTTATATGAGTTAACCAACGTACTATTTTGCTACAAAGAACATATTAACTTATTAAAAGTACTTCAAAAATGACTTAGTGTACAGTTAATTAACATTTTAATAAAATAATTGGGATAAATAAAAATTTATAAGTATATTATAAATGCAATTTTGATAAATCAGTATCATTTTTTAAATAATGAAATAACTAGAGAGTTAGCGTTTATATACAATCCCGTGAATAATTGTATATATATTGTTTAGCATAGATTTCCTTTAATATTGAATGTATATTTCTTTGAAACTTTTTTTCAATATATATATATATATATATATATATATATATATATATATATATGATAATTTGCTTAACGAATAATTTAAAATAATGATGTTCATATACTACACACACGCTGTAGTTTAATTGATAAAAAAAACAATTAACTAATTTTTTTCAGTAAATAAAATGCTTAACCTTAACTTGATCAAGAAGAAATTATAATGACAGACTAGATTAAATTTTCATGTGAAATATTGAGTTAACATAAATATGTAAGTAAAAATATGATTTATTTTAAGTTATATACTTCTATTTAGTTGATACTTTTCCTATATATATCTTAGAGAATGCTTGTCGTGAATAAAAAAACAGCACTAAATACACTAACGAAAAAAAATTCCCACAAATAAATGAACTGCATTTTTTTCAATGACAGCATAAAATCAAATATTTTAAAACTATTCTTGATATTAATCACTTTGCATTTGCATAAAATTATGATAAATTAAGATTTTTTAAACAGCTTTAAGATTATTATTCGAAACTAGTAAGTCATTTTGATTATCAATAAAAAATGGTCAAGGACAGTGATGTTTTTTATTACCATCCTATTATGTTAATAGTAATTATTGAGAAATTAATTTTAAATACTGAATTAGACACAAAACGAAATTCTACTTCTAAATATCATCACTAATCACTACACATAATTAATCACTAAAATGTAAAAATACAATTACTAAAACATATTTTCGCTTGTAGTTTGATATCTTTGAATTTAAACATCCTTGAGTGAAAAAAATGAAACTCTTTGAGTGTATAAAAAAATGAAACTACTCTTATTAAGACGGACGACAAAATGAAATATAGTTTAAGCCGCTTGTGAGAAGATATAGCAGGTAATTTTGAAAAAAGTATACATTTTCAAAATGATCTTTACCTTTTAAGTGTAGAAGTCAGAAATTTGCATTCCTATAGGAAATGAATATACTTTAAAATCAATGAGTAATTTTGTAATAAATGACATATCACCCAGTAGTTGTAGTAGCTATTGATACTGTCGAGATTACTTCTTTTAAGGACTTGGACTCTGGACTAAATGATTTAAAAGCGATTTACACAGTTGCGCAAGAGATAAGACTCGAGAAAAATGTTTAAGATGCGAAGAAAAAAATATCGTTTTCGGGATCGTGGACGTGAAATGGTAAATTGCTGTGGAAAATAGAGAGGCTTATAAACTAGTTTGCTTTCACCTAGTTTCGTAGGTGAGATCACGTGACCTGCCCACATGTCATTGATGTAAAAAGGGAATTTCTTGTAGGGATATTTTCCCATTAAGTTAAGGAATGCATACAAGTTCGGATCACAGAAGTTTTTATAGTAGTTATTAAAATATTAGGTTGAATTCTAAAACGATATTATATATAAACCGGCACATTTAAAAATAAATCATCTTATTCCGGAATATTTTACCTCTATGTAGCGCATTATTTCATTTTATTCAATTAAATGATTATTTGCAAATAAAAAGCTTCTCATTTATTTTGTTTACATTCTAAATAACTGTCATATGACACGTTAAACAATGAAACGAATCAATTAAAAAAATATGTATTCTTATTGTTAATTACAATTTTCTGGGTTGAAAATCGAAAATTAGAAAACGGAAAACAAAATAATGCAAAAATATGAGATGTTTAATCTTTATAATAAGAAAATGGGAATTATTACTTACATTTTACTTTTGTTTTATTTAAACTAATTTATTGTAAGTTTAAAATATGGATATATTAAACAAATGATTGAATAAAACTGAAAGTGTAATGAATTTTCACTGTCAAGTAAAATAAAAATTCATGAATAAATCAGATTTTATTCTTAATAGTTTGCGATAACGTACTTCTTTTTCTTGAAATACAAATATATCTTTTTCTAAAATCTTCAATTCCAGCCCAAAATAATATCATTGGTCCTTAAAAAGAGAAACCATGAATGTCATATAAAGGATCAGATTTCAACTAATGCTAAATCCCATGATCATGTGATGAGCTCAAAATAAGCAATAGGAACGCGCGCAAAAGTGATGTAGTCTATTTATGATTTATAGCATTTTTTGCGACAATTTGAAAAGAGTCTACTTCGAGAGGGTATTTTTTACTTTGATTTAATAGATCTATTAATCTCAGTAGAATCTTTTGATTACACTTCTATTTTAATGTTGATACATTTATAAATTGTAGGTATTACTTTAATTGTACTAAGTTTATTGATTGTGTGCGCAGAGGCTACTGTAGCATCTTAAGATAAATTTATGACTTTATAAGATAAGAATAAGTGACAACCAAGTGTCATTTTAAAGAGTAACGATTTGCATCATTTTAAAGGACCATTAACTGGAACTATCGAGCATAGGTAAAAGCAAAATTAGAGAGAATTATGTGTTTTCTCATATGATTTCTATGCATGTAAGAAAATAGTATATCCATGAGTTTATATCCTCTGAATCTTCAAAATCAAAAGAGCGTGTTTAAAGTAATGTCACAAAAAATGGATCAAAGCTATATGATCGAACATTATATTAAAAGGTAATATATGTTTTGCTCTAAAATCCGATTATAAGTATGAATATCTAAAGACAAAAAATATACAACTAAAGAAATATCGTTGAATATTTTCCTTCAATGCTGGTCAAAACAATAGTGTGGTCTACTTTTTTTTCGGCAACTGTACCGAAATACACATTTTTACTGATGGTATTTTGATTTTATAAAAGTATTGTATTTAAAGGATATTTTTAGTTGCTTTGTGTCTCATTACACTGCAGGAGTTAGTGCAGATTCATTCCAGTGAGTTATAATCAGTTTTCACTTGCAAGAAATTTTGAAGAACAAAATAATGTGTTGCTCATACTGATTGCCCAACCACACTCAAAAAATTTTCGAGATTCAGTGCATATGAGATTATTACTATTCTCAAAGAGCTGAAATATATTCTATTAGGGTAATGAAAGTTATTGCCCTCCTCGTTGAATTTGATAATATAATTGAGAACGTATAACGCCACTACAACACTTCCAAAATGTCTGGAGTAATCACATTCCATGACAATCTTTTTTTTTTATATAATTTGTAATTTTATTACATGATTAAATGATATATATGTATAAATGTCTATAAATATTTTTGACAACTAAAATATTTGTATTATGAATATCAAACAAATTGTTCATTTTCATGTGAAATATTTACTCATTCAAATCATATTTCTTCCAAATTCACTGTGGCGTGCTTACTTTTTAGATAGTATTGTAGTCTGTGGATGATTTATCGTTTGAACGCTTGATTTGCATATTTTTTAGTAGTTTTCTACAATATGATTTTAATATTTGAAATAACAAGTTATTTATAAATGAGTAGAAAATGATCTGTAAAAATTACTAGTGGTGAAAACAAAAATAATATACCTATAAGTTTCTATTCATGTAGAATAGGAAACAAATGTTATTGTTGGCTATTTAAATAGAAACCACTGATAAGAATTTTTAGAAACTGTATCAAATACCTAACTATTTTTAAAGTTATTTAATTATTTGTTACGAAATGATCATGACATGTTATTCTAAGCAACCCTTTTACTTCCGGATTGTCCATCTAATTTGGTTAGTTTTAAAAATACAGGCGGTCATTGGAAGTCAGCCCGATCGTGAAACATCAAGCTCGGTACGTGACTGAAACAACTGCCCGCGTAATCTGCTGTTGCAAGAGGTGTTCGGAAACTCTTGGCCGGTAATGATGGCGTGACAACATCGATTTGGATAGTTGAACTTAAAACAACAGCTAATGAATGAACTTGACATCCAATCTGTTCATTCTGACACGCAAATTTGACTTTGACTTTCAAGTAGGTATCTCATGTATTGAATGTCCTCAGGCAGGACTTTTAAAATATGACTTTTCAGTATTTTTAAGAGAAGTCAGTCATAAAATTTATTAACTATGTTCAATTGGCTATCTACTTTAACAATTTTTTTCTGAAATAAATCAAATATATTTCTGTATTCTACTTGTTTCAAATGCTATGCATCATAATTGTAAATTTTAAGGGTAAAATATTTAATTTTTATAATTATGAAAAATTAAGTAAATGGAGTAAGCATATAAATATTAAACTTATTATAAAACTAAATTGCTTAAAGCTTTTGAAGTAAAAATGCATAAGGAAAGCTTTAAACTATGTGAAAAACTTTGTTAAGGTTTTCATAAGTTTTAAAATAGTTAAATTATCATTAAATTTTAAATACAGTTTAAAATATGAATATATAATGATTAAATTGTAGTTATTACTTTATTGCTAAATGAAATTATTACGAGATAAAAGTGGAATTAGAGAAAGTTTTGCTACCCAATAAATTATAAAGATATCTTAAAGATCTCTCGATTGTAAAAGTTTTTTCACTTAAAACATTCTGCATCAGGTACAAAGTGCCATATAAATTACATGAACCTAGTTAAAACTTGATTAATAAATGTTTGATTCAATATTGTGTGTGTGCGGAATCTGTTTTGCACTTTTGTTTTTGTATAGAACAATATTTTGAAGGTCTCTTGATTTCCTGTGGTTTATTATGCTGACTTTCAAAGTCAACATAGATAAACAACGGATTTTGTATACTTTGTAATTAATTATATTTTGCATTACGCACACATTCCATGATTATTTGAATTTAATGCAATAAAATAGAACATATGTATAACAATTAGCTTTAAATATTCAAATATTTAAATAATTTCATGCTGCAGGATGAAAATTTGTGAAAATCGAATAAATAAAGCAGAAAATCAACATAATAGTTGAACTCCATAAATTAAAGTTGTATTTTTTGTAATTTTATTTTTTGATTTAAAACAAACAAGTGTTTTTCTTTTTATTTGTCAGGGCAATTTAAGTCTAAATATTTCATGAAGCTTTTAAGCAATTTAGTGAGGAAAATTACTTAATGTTTTACATAACTTTGTATGTGATAGCTCTTAAAAGTTTGCAAATTTAGTAAGAGTTGAAATGTTATCCTTTGATCGTATATGTATCAAAAAATTGTCCATTTATTGCAGATTATGTCAATATATTTAATAGTCTCATCCGCCAATATCCTCTCCAAGTGGTAGAATTCTTTCAGTAATGAAAAATAAAGGCTATAGGTAAGGGATGATTACTTATGAATATACACTCTTACTTTATAAATGAGTATTTCTTCGTTTTTCAAACTTTAAAAATTGTATATATTATACTGTATACAGTATTGAGTGGATAAAGTTTTAACAACTTAAATGATATTTGAAAGGCTCTGTAAATTATAGTCGCTGTAAACTCTGTGATGCTCACTTACGTCATGTTAAGAAATGCCGGAAGAAACTTATGAATCTGGAATGAATGAAATCTTAAAAGTAACAGAGAAATGCAAAGTTTTTGCCCCATTTATTTAAGAAGAATAATGTAAATTTTATTTAAAGCGTTAATTTATATTTTAATATATGTATATAGATAATTTTTTAAATTTACATTTCAAATAATTATATTTAAAATTTCTGCTCCATTTATTTAATAGTAAAAACAATGTAATTTAATTTTATTCAATTATCATAATTTTAATTATAAATAATTCCGCTAAATTTACATTTCTTGGGAATAGTAATAAGAAAAAAGCTGTCTTTTAAATAGTAAAAAAATGTTTCGGGAATATGCTATTTTTTAAAATGAAATATCAAACCTTTTTTTCATTTCTTAATTTGCTCTTTTTATTTCTAGAAAGAGTTAGGTTGTATATTTACATATTCAGGCATCTATTTTTTATTAAAGTTTTTCACACATTTTTTTATTTTGTTCTGAAATAAATTTTATATTTATTTCTTCTCTTCCTATAAAAATAGATTTAAATTTCATAATAGAAAATTTTGAAAAGCATTCAAAGCATTTTTCATGTTATTTTTCTCCACTTACTATATTATGACTGCTTTTTAGTCCTCATTGTAATTTTTTCCAAATAAATCAACACAATATATTCATAACTTTAGATCTGATTTCTAAAATATGTGAATTACAACTTGAGATCAATGACACTTGTCATTAAAGCATGTACACTAGTTTCACAAAAAAAAATACCAGCTTATAGAAAGAATTTTTCACTATAGTTAGTCGCTTACTTTGACACAAACAATCATTACGGAGTAAATCATTGAATACGATAGTAATATGTTATCAACTTTTTTCTTTAATCTGTTTAAAGAAAAGAAAGTACTATCTTTATCAGTCTACATATTTTCTAATTTGCAATCGCATTTAATAGATCATATTAATATTATTAAAAGTATAAAATTTGTTGATATAGATTTATGGAGGAGGAAACCAAAATTGAATTCATTAATTAATATTAAGAATTGTCATTTTTACATCAAGTAAAGTTTCAAAATGTAGAATTTTTTAGGAGTCAAAATTGTTCCATTTTGTTTTATATAAATTCGATATGGAGTTCTTATGAAAGCCATTTGGTTAATTTTTATTATGAACAATTTGATACTTAACCAAATATACGAATACTAAAAATTATATTTTAGCATTTTTAAATTCTGATAAAGCTATATAAGTTGGCTAGTGAATTTTCTCATATCATCCTATTTTCAAAAGTAATTATTCAGTTTATCATTCATTACAATTCTCTTTCTGCTATGGTGTAAATAACCAAGATCTTTCATGATTAGAAATATAGGATTAAATCAAATTGTTTCGCAAAGTGGTAGCATGCTATATAAAATACAAAATGTCTAAGGAAACATTTCATGATTTATATCTTATTTCCCAATTCAGCTATTGATCTCTTATACATACATCTACTGTTAGCCCTATAGAAGATTAATAAATGTATTTCTTTTTTATGAAAAATGACACATTATTGATGACATCCCATTTTCCAAGATTTTAAGAAACAAATAAATTTCGACTCTAACGAAACGCTCACCATTACTGGTTTTTGTTGCATTTAACTTTGAAGAATAGCACATTTATGTGTGTTTTGTATTATGTGTGGATTATTGTTGTTATTTGATATTTAACTTCTAAATTTTAGCTAAAGATACCTTGTGTGATATTTTTGAATTTTAAAAGTTGAAGTTTTTAAATTATTATGTTACTTTGATCAAAATTATTAAACAAAATAAAGCTACTTATTTAAATTACAGAATTAAACTTCACAACCTTAAAATAATATAACATAACTATTATAGAAAATTTGTTTTTGAAGTTATAAATTTTCATTCTTCTTATTCACAGCAAGTGTAATAGACGACATTAGTTGTGACGTCATATCCAGCAACTGTTTCCAAACATTTGCTGTTAAGCGCCATCTATCATTGAAACTGCCATAGACTTCGGTGATAGATTTTTAAATTGTTATTTTTGAAATTGATATTCATTATTTAAGGATGACGTGTTTGCTAAAACTTTTAACCTTTTGTTTGCTTAACCTTTGATTCTCGCTAAATTGTAGTCACAGTTAATCACCAAGCTGGGCAAAATCCAATCGTATTCTGGTTGCAACAGAACAATTTATTGTTCTGTACCAACAAAAATCACCAATAAAATTGATAGCCAAACAAAAATCTCCAAGTTTGTCAAGAAGGCACTCTTAAATACAATATTAAACAAATGCTTACATTGTATTTGTTTGGAAACAGTTGTGGATATGACGTCACACTATTGTCGTTAATTATTAATGTTATTATCTATTGAGAGAGAGATGACATTCTGTGATGCATTCTAGGATTTCTATAATGGTCAAAATGTGACAACCCGGGTGGAGAGGATAACATCTGAAGACTGACATATGACAATTAAATTACGACTTTGCTTTTTTATAGGGACTTTTTACGGACAAGGGAATGTATTCATATAGTCATAAGGCAAAAAATTCGAAAATTTCCAAGCACTACCCATTAGGTTCAGTATGACTTACTAGTGGAGTTGAGTTATTTGGGAATGAAAAATAATGGCTTCGAATCTTGCTACATTTGCATAATGGAAGCTGAGTGATGGTGTTTTATTTTCTGCATGCACTTCTTCACAGAATGTATTACTTTAGAGTACTTTTTATCCATGTAAGTAAAGTGAATTTTTATTTATAAAAGCATTTCACCTATTATTATTTATTTTTGTATATTAAATACTAGACTGTTTTCAAAACTATTTTAACTGCGTAAATTAACATTATATGTTCCTAAATTTTGATGCAATATATTCACAGAATTTTCATTCAGTTAAAGAAAATATTTCAAATTATTGTTTTAATTTCATTAGATTTTGATAATATTTCTGGAATTGATAACATGCTTTCTTCCTAAAATTTCCAGTTCTCTAAGGAAACAAAATTTTTATTGCTTTGGCCTCTCGTGGACACATTATAAAAATTTATGATGGTATCTGTAAAAATTGTCATCATTAGTTAATACTTCATGTTAATGAATTCAACAAGAGTTCTGAGCATTCATTAGTTTTAGTTGTGTATCTTAATGAAGAAAAAACACCTAAATTGTTGTAAAATAGTTAAGATTCTGATTCTTCCCCTGATATTTTTAAGGATAAAATATTTCTCTTACTAACAACATTGCATAGACCACATGTGTGCTCTATGGTAATATATGAAAACAGTAAGGAAAAATGTGAAAAAAATCACTCTGATTTACGAAAAATTACTCAAATACTTTATTGTGTATGATCAAGAAAAATGAAAAACTCACATTTTATTATTTTTGTATATTGAAATGACATATTGATTGATAGAATTTGAACTAAATGCTGCACCAAGTTTTGTTTTGGTATAGACTCAAAAAGGAAATCCTAATAAGCTCTCATGATACGCTTGTATATACACATGTGAACAAATATATACTCACAAAATTATATATATCAACATACAATGATATTCTTAAGTAGGTCTAAGGTTTGGTAGGTTTGTAGCCACTGAGCCATTTACCTTGGTTTTATAGTGAAATTGATTGGAGCCTAAAATTAATCTGCATAACAAATAGACAGTTCTAGCACACACAAATAAATTTTATACAATAATTTTAACTCAAGGAATAGTAAGTACTCCCAAGGGATTGTACAATACATGGCAATGAATATTTGTAATAAAAAATTAGAAAGATTCAATTTCTTGATTTATATATTTAAACGAAAAGAATAATTTACAGAAACAAAATATTTATACGAATACAATTATTTACATATAAACATTAAGAAAACAAAATTCTTGATTAATACAGTTATACATGATAAAACAATCAAATTTATTTTGTTGTTTGTTTGAGATTTTCTTAATAAATTTTATTAATTATACACATATAAATTATATATGTCAAAAAAATAAGAAAAAAAAATACACATATATAACAACATTTTTTTTTATATAAATATATATAGAAGTTAAGAGGGAGAAATAACTATCTACAAAGTGTGTGATTAAGAAAAAGATTGACAGTAGTAAAAGGAATGTAATAAGTGAGGGACTAAGTAAGTATACCACTCCTGTTATATAATTAAAAAAAAAAAGGCACGATCATGTCTAATTACAAGGTTTGTTTGTAAGCATTCCGAAACTCGAGAGAAGAATTTGTGGAGTTGCATGGCAGCAATTATTTCAGATTATGAAATGTTTACTTATTTTGATTTTTTCATTCCCATTGGACATTTAGGGAAGTGGATCGAAAGATTTGTTTGTGGTTTAAGCCTCAGTACAGCTCTTGATCTATGAAAATTAATTAATTGATATGGATTGTATTTATCAATTTTTTGGATTTCCGTATTAGAAATTTGGTAAAGTTTGTCATAAAATCTAAATGATAGATATTTTATATAGTTAACTAGCGTTAGTATGCCAAGGTTTTTTCTAATTTGTTCATTCCTAATGTAATAAACGGATTGTGTGATTAGTCTGAGCAATTTGCTTTGTTGAGCTTCCAGTATTTTAAGATTTGTAGTTTCTGCAGCCCCGCCCCAAATTGGTGCTGCATATGTGATAATTGGTCTCAAGTAGACTTTATAGATTAATAATTTATTGAGTAGTGAAAGCTTTGAGCTGTATGCCATAAGTGGGTAAAGAGTTTTTCTTCCCGCGATGAATTTATTTTTAATTTTATTGATGTGGTGTTTCCACGTTAATTTGGAGTCTATCGTGAGGCCTAAATAATCGACCTTAATGGTCCAGGGGATATTGTATCCACCTAAATTGATCTGTGGGCAATGCGTTCTCTTCCTTGAAAAGAGAACCACTTGAGATTTAGTTGGATTGATTTTAATTTTCCAGACCTTTAGCCATTCTTCTATGACCGTTAGGTGTTCAGTGAGATTTGAATGAATTTTCAAATGGCTTGAGCTGTTAGAAAGAATTGCCGTGTCGTCGGCAAAAAGACAGAGCATGGTGTTTTTATGTTGTGGGATGTCATTAATATATATATTAAAAAGAAATGGGCCCAGCAGTGATCCCTGTGGGACGCCTGCATAAATGGGCTTATCATTGGACATGGTATTATTAAGCTTGACAGTAAATCTTCTGTTGGAGAGGTAGTTATTTATTAGTTTAATCATTGGAAACGGAAATTTATATTTTATAAGTTTGAAAATTAAGCCATAGTGCCATACTCTGTCAAAAGCTTTCTCAATATCGAGAAAGATTCCGCCAGTGGATTTTTTTTGAGAAATTCCTTCAGAAATTTTCTCGACTGCTCTAAGGAGCTGATGTGTAGTGGAGAGGTTTCTCCTAAATCCAAATTGTTGTGGAATGGAATAGTAATTCTGTGGTTATGATCATATTCTAATAGGATAGTAAGAATGATTTTCTCTGTAATTTTGGCCAACGTGGGAAGAAGGGATATAGGTCTGTAGCTAGTGGGGTGAGATTTATTTTTTCCTTGCTTATGAATTGGAATGATGATTGCCTTTTTCAAAGCTGAAGGAAAATATCCGATTTTAATAATACTATTGATAATGGATGTTAAATAGCAGATGGCCCTGACCGGGATTTGTTTTCATCATTCTGTTGTTAATTCTGTCATGGCCCGGACTCTTTTTAGTTTTTAAGTTTTGGATAATCTCCTCAACATAAGAGGCGGCAATTTCTTTCAGTTGATGTTGAGGTAAGTTGTTATTTTGCAAGACATGGGAAACCTCACTTTGGATGAGCTGCTCAATAGTTGGGTTGGGAATGTCATTAGTCTTAAATTGCGTTTCAAACGAATTGGCAAGACATTCCGCTTTTTCATTATTTGTAGTGGCTACAGTTGTGCCATCTATAAGTGGTGGGAGAACCTCGTATGATTTTTTTCTATTATTGACCGCTCTCCAGAAGGAGCCATCCTCCGCATTAAGGTTGGATAGATAGGAGTTCCAGGTTTTTTGGGTATGGGTTGTTATTTCATATTTAATTTCACGTTTTAAAGCATTAATCTTGTTTTTAGTGATGGGGGATTTGGTTCTATTAAACTGTTTTCTAAGCCTGTTTCTTTCTTTAATTTTAGTGGTAATTATGTCGGGTAGGAAATCAGTATTCATGTTGGGTTTGGTGAATTTACTAAACTCTAGTGCTGAATTAATTATGTTTGTAATGTTACTCGCTTTTTCTTCAATTTGATTGGGGGTAACAGCTATTTTAAAAGCTTCTGTTGGAATAAGTTCATTAATTTTGCTTCTAAATTTGTTCCAATTATGGCAGGTGGTCAGCCCTTCACTATGTTGTTGTGTCGGTAATCCGAAGTAGATAAGTACTGGGTAGTGATCAGATGGTAACTCTTCCAGTGTAGTCAACTTCATGGGAGGTAGAACACCCCTGGAGAGCATGAGGTCAATAAAATTCCCGTGAGTACGGCCATAGTGAATGGGTTTGTCAGGTCTGGAAATTATAAAATCTGTGTTGGAAATGAGGGAGTTAAACACAAGTCCAGAGTGATTGTTGTAATGATATTCTTAATTGGTGAATTAAGGAAAATGTTCCGTTGGATAAAGTGAAAATTATATTTCTTTAAAAATTTTCACTATATTTGTGTGTGAAGTAGAATACATTCGGAAATTACGTTAAACTTAAATAATATGTTTGTTGTGATGTATTTCTGTCTTAATTAATTTGTAAAATTTTATAAAACTATGCAATAATTACACTTTTTCACATTTTTCTGCCTGTTATATATGTAGATTTGAATATTCTGCTTATCTATTAAATTAAATTTATTATATTTCTGCAGGCAACAGAATCCTGGTTGATAACGGTCAGGCAAATCACTTCCAAACTATTGAATTCAAATCATTTTGTGAACATGTCCCAATTTTATATATCAAGTCATTCCCTATTGCATTCTCTTAAAATATATATGCTTTATAAAAATATGTGATAAAAAACATTATCATGCATGTATATTAAAGTGCATTTTTCTACTGATACTAATTCATCACATTTTTTCCAACACATGAACGTTAAGCGCTGAATCTGTTCTTCCTTGCTAGATATCATAAATTTGTGCTACATGTATTGATGAAAGCTCTGTATTAACATTTCCCCTAACACATAAACTGTTTCCATTATTTTTTTTTTGTAACTATGGGTGGGTGAAATCATAGGAGAACTCACACACTTGTTGACAAACTGAAACAAGATCCAAGGCAGAACAAAATGGCGAAATAAAAATTCCATAAATAGTTAGGTTTATTTAGTGTATCATTGTTGGATAACCAATACTGGAGAAATTTATCCCCAACCAAAATTATTCGCTCCAAGCGTGTGGGTTCTGCAAGGATCCAACCATATGGATATTTTAGAAAAAATAATTAAATATAACTAAGCATTTTGTGTATAACACCAATAAATATTATTCTCTTTTTTGTAAAAATACATATGAAAATTTGTTTCTAGGAGTAAACGATTAACACACATGTATGATGTATAGCAAAAATTTTTAAAATCAAGCCATAAATCAAATCACTTCGGTAATAATCATAAAAAATGTAAATGTTTTCCATGTTTAAAGTAATATTCCCTGTAAGCATTTTGAATTAAGTTTAGTTTTTAAAACGTGCCAGCATAGTGAAGACAATAATTTTAAACCAAACGAAGTCCACGTAAGATAGAATTTTTGTAGAAATTGTAAGTGATAATTCCTATCACTTACGCGAGCCATTATAATGTATCCGTCCAGTTTTTAATTCAAAAAGAAAATTTTGAAATGCAATAAAATATATCAGCTTAATTTGTTTTTAGGTATATTTACGGATTACAGGCTTCAGGCATCATGTATATAATATGAGATATTTTATATTTACGATATACTAGATCTGTATATTGGACAGCTGTTGATGGTCTTGAATGCATTCTAAAATGCGTCTTGAGACAATACGGGATAATTTTGAGCATTGTAGTTTTAAGTAAGATAATTTTCTCAAGCATCGATCTGGTGGCAGATCTATGCAAATAAAAGGCTTTTTAAGGAATAAACAGGTAAAAAAAAATTTAAATATAATATACATGTAAGATCCAATCATTGTTTTAATTTATTGTTCAGCAAGCGAAACAATTTTATTTTTATTTTACGCCAACTAAATTTTTACAGTTGAATGGAAACAGCAGGTAAAAATCTCTCACCACACCTCTCTCCTATGAAGCCATGAAACTACCGATAGGGAATTTCTTTCTGTAGGGATTTTAAATTTTCCCTCTCATCTCACCTGTCAAAAAAGTCGTGCGTGGTTTTGTTGCAAAACGGGCTTGGATGCCGTATTCATTGGATCTGTGTTATGTAGGTTTCGGTGCTCGAATTTCAACGGATTGTTTCCTTTTATTATCCCTGGGATTACTTTTTGAATATCATTTTGTGTGCCTCTAGAAATAATCAGATTATATGGATTTCTAAGGGAATCAGAACTTTCTCAGGTAGGTGGAGATTTTATTACACGTGTTTAATAAATAATAAGTATTTTTATTTTTTGCCAGATTAATTAATTATTTTATGAGCAATATTATAAAATGAAAATTTTTAATGTTTGTTTCAATTAAAACTAAATTTACAATGAAAAACTGTATAAAGATTTTAACCGTAGTATCTTATTTCGAAACACATTTTACATAACAAAACAGAAATTATAATATTAAAATACCATAATTCATAACATATATATATATATATATATAT
>JAPDSC010086850.1:72103-97706 GCA_026290005.1 Latrodectus geometricus | reverse complement strand
AAAAAAATGTTCTTGAGTTTCACTTACTATCCCTACATTTACAGATATATGTTTATACACATCAAGGTTCAGAGTATTACAGAGTGTGTTTGACTAACTACAATAAATTAACTATAACTACTTGAGATTTTTTTATTCTTTTTTTTTTCCTGTTTACTTGGCCAAAATATAATCACATCCTGAAAGAAAGCGTCTTTGAAAACAACAATAAAATAAATTAATTATTTGATGCCAAGAACCTTTATGAAATTTAATGTATGTAATCATCATTAATTATAAATTAAAGATGTTATTTAACTACACAAGCACCAGGTTTTTAACAAAGTATTTTGGCAATGAAAATAACTTCAGATTGGTTAAAATTAATTTCTCGTTATAATAATGTGCATAAGTATATAATAAGAATACATGTTACGCTTACTCTGGGAAATTTGATTACAACATTTCTTTTATATATTACGACCAGACGATAAATTATACTCCTTATTTAGAATCAACATTTTTAAAATTAATACAAATTAAATAATATAATTGGTGTCAAATAATTACATACAAATATATTAACTCAGGTTACACAATTTCTTTTTATAAATCAACAATTTGCTTCTCGTAAAATATTAGGAAAACAATTTATTATAGATAAAAAGTAAATTTTTATCAAAAAATATAGTTGTGATTATTTTTAAGAAAAAATGAATCACCATATTATAATAACGTAGGGCGATCATATTAGAAACTTAAAGAAATTTATAATCTGGAAAATATAAATACGTAAAATGATATTAATGAGCTGAATTTTGATATGCATTAATTTTTTACGCGCAATTCTTTCTTAGTTCTAAAAATTAATGTGCATGTAGTGCAATCTTTTTTATTTAATGAATAAAATTTATTGATTATAAATTTCCGTTATATTTTAAATATTTACTGTTTAGTCTCCGTACATGTTTCCAGCTTGTCGAAGTAAATTTTTCTTCATCAGTGTCCATATGCATAATTTATACCTATCTTATTTGAAATAATGTTATTAACTTTCATATTTTATTTACATTATTTATTGATTTAATAAAAGTAATTCACTTAATTTTTGTTCAGAAATTAGTTATTTGCAAACTTTATAATTTTCTGAAGCAAAATTATTAAACGTTGGAAGAATAAAAACTTTTAAATTTTGTGATGTGTTAGGAAACATTTGGTGGCAGTTTTAAGATAAGTTTGTAACCGCAAATAACTTGGTTAATTAAGCTGACTTAATTTCTAGAGTAAACAACTATATTTAAAACAGCAACAAAACAGCTTTTCCAAGATCTGAAAGGGCCAAAATTAATGCATGTAAGTAATTAATATTACCCTATAAGGAAATACTCTTTTCAACATTAGATTAAATTTTAAAATTACTAGGTCATGTGCAAAATTAAAGTAATAAAGTATGTAATTTTATACATCTTATCAAGAGTACTATAATCGCATTATTTGTCAATTTGTTTAATATAAGCTAAAGTAAAAGAAACTGATATATATATATATATGCTATTATTATTACATTAGTAATCACAGCATGTCTCAATTCATGTTTTCAAAACGAAATATATTGTCAATCATATAAGTGATTTATGTTGTCAAAGTGAAAGAATTTATGACAAGAATAGTGAAATGTGTTTTTATCAAAATAATAAATAATTTTCTTTGAAATAATGGGCTGTATAAATTCATATATTAATTATGTAAAGTTTAAAAGATATCTAGTTTTTAAATAAATAAGTTACATGAAACCGCATGCACATTATCTCAAAGTCCTTTGAAACATACTAACAAAACTTTGATGGAAGCCCATAATGAATGGGATTCACGCGAAAAAAAATCATTATTAGAAAATTATTAAGTAATAGATTTTCATGAGCTGAAAATATTATACCCATGTATGAGTACATTAATCAAATGAAACTGAAATGTTTGTATGAATGAAAATCGAAATGAAGACCAACTTTAAAAATTCTCATAAATGGCTTCATGTTTTGCTCAAAAAAGATAAGTCTATGCAATAAAATGCCAACAAGTTGTCTTTAATATTAGTCTCACAGCTATCATTTTATTTTTCACATTTAAAAAATGATGTATGCTTTTTTTGTCTCACAAATTTGTTGCCAGTCATAAGTCCGTTTATATTTTCGTATTTTGCTATGAAGTGAGTATCACATTATTTAAATTTTGATTTTATTAAAATTAAGATTATTTAAAAGCCTTTTGTTAAAAAATAATATATGCTCTCTTTATACAAAATTCTGTAAACAAAGATTGGTTTGAAATAATTTTATAGCTAGATACTGCTTGATGTCACAGTAAATATTCATTTTGCCTAAAAAATAATGTTACATAGTATTTTATTTTTAGCTATATTTAAGCATTTTTAGAACGACTAGATAAAGCAAAAGCTAATAAGATATTTTTTAATTCAACCATTCATGTTAGGTTAAAATGGGGATTTACACTAAACTCATCTTTACAGTAAATCATTGACAACATTCCAGAAAAGAAACCATAATGAAGTAATTTTAAAGTTTTAAGAAATAAAAATTTGGGGGAAAGATTGAAGGAATAGATATTTTTTTATTCTTCCATGCTTATTAATTTTTTAAATTTTTGTACCACAACGAAACATGAATTTTATCAAACAAAATTTCTAATATTTTTTCAAGGAAATATTTTAGAGCTAAAGATAATTTTTTTCTTTGTTATCTTGGATTGATTTTGTTTCCTTATTTCGTCATATTAAATTTATTAATAATGCAAAGTTATGGAATTTTCGGTAATGTTTGATAATATTATCTCAGGAACAAATGGTTAGATTTGGCAAATATTGATAACTGCATTAAATTCAAATTAAAATGACAAAATTAATATTTGTTGCCAATGTTTTTTAAACTACTTTCTCCGTACATTTGTTTCATATTTTAAGAGTAGGATAATACTTTCTAAGCCAATATGATTGAAACCATTAATGCATATCAAAATTGCTTTTAACTTGGAGGTCAAACACAAATTTGATAGTTCAGACTATTATTACAAGAAATCTTAAATCTTTTCCAACCCTTAAATCAATGGAAAATTGTATTCTTATAGATCTGAAAATAAAAAATTCTTAAATATTATTATTTTTCCTTTTAAGTGAACAGTTTTATGCACAAATTAAACAAACATTATACATAAATGCACAAGAATGTCCTTCAACAAATGGTTATCTACATAAAATTAAAAAAGCAGTTGTATTATTTTGATGTCTCTGAAAACTGACCATAACTGAGTTATTAAATATTCAATGTTATCATTAAAATTGATGATCTGTCCCCTTTATGGTAAAAAAGCAAAATCAACAATCATAAATTCTCATAAAATTTTACAAAATCTACAAAATGAATTTGGATTCATTTCCAACTTAAATGTTGATTTTGTTTTTCTTCTACTACTTCCAGACACATATTAAATTGAAGTTTTCAATTTTTGGAATGTTATTGTATCAGTACTGACGCCCAAAATAATCGCAATTCTCCGGATTTCTTCTGAAGAAGAAACAGGAAGAGAATCTATTCGGCCTTGAGCCTATCTTGACAAATTTAGGTGTCGTCCAAACACTGAGATACTTCCTGTTTAGAGTAAGCTTTCTGTCTGGGGTTGGCGACCGACAGAGAGTCCCCATTCTTCCTTTTCTGCTTTCTCGCCAATATTCTGGTTCCCTTGAAGGGCGAGGGGCATCTCCCCATTCTTCCAATTCTCTTTCCTTTCTAAACAAAGGAAGAAATGGTGAAAATTAAAAGAAATATTACAAATTTTATTAGCGAGGATAAGTCATGAAAAATACAAAATTTAAATGTGAATGTGTTTATATAGACATATAAAGGTAATAAATGAAGGCAGATGAAAAGTGGTATATATTTTTAATATCAATCTTTCATTATACATGCATGGGATTTCTTATTTTTATACATTCAATTCTTATTAACCGAAATATGTATTTATCTATTTATATTTAACTCTCAATAACCCACTAGTTCTAAATTCCAAAGAGAAAGAAAATATCACATCGTAAATAAAGAATAATAATTCAATATGAAGGAAAAGAACGTTTTGTTTGTACATTAGGTGGGAGGTAAAACATTATTTTAGGTAGATGGCTATAATGATCAATATTTCATAAATTTATTCTCGTTGGAAATATGGGATTTTGATAATAAAATTTCATTTGAAGTTATTTGTTTGGGGTGCATTCAGTTGGAAGTAACAGGTTGTTTAAAATGGAAGTCAACAAAGAACTTTTACATCTTATGTTTGATAAAGGAGAAAATGCAAGCATGATGGCTGAAATTGTGGATGATGTGTGAGGTCGGGATATTGTAATAGCCAATTATGAGCAATTGTGTTTTCATCATGTCTGGTTCGGTATCTTTGATGTTAAAGATTCACTTTTCCCACTGTGCGTGTGTGTGCTGTGTGTGATCCATTGTCGAACGTGTCAATAAAATCACGAAAACACTGTCAAAGTTGACCATAATATTATCAGTCGTAGAATTACCAAGGAGGTAAAGATCTATCATACAATAATTTTGCACCATTTGCATAAAGCTAAACATGTTAATCAATGTTCAATCAAAAATTATGCAGATTTATTGTACCCAACCTTATAATTTCAAAAATATATGGTATAATTTCAATATTTTTCTTTTATTTTTAATTCAAGTTTTTGTGACATTTTTTAGAATTATAAAACTTTAAGAAGTTCAAACTAATCTTTGTCTATATTATTTATTTATTTATTTTTAATATATGACGTATTTAGTACAAAATTCTTATTTATATTTTATGGCAAAACTTGTAGATCTTCCTAAGATATTCTATTCTTTCAAATGTGAAACAAATTCCTACAAGATGATAAAACATGCATTTAAAATCTAAGCAGGACCGGTAGAAGGACTTGTTTTAAATTAAATGACGCTTATCAACGCGCAAGATTGTACACAGAGGAGAATAAAGAGGGATAGAAAATGCGTGGGAGGACAGGATATTTTTAGCTTCACGAGATACATTATTTACCCCGCGTAAAACTACGATGTATGCTTACCGAAAAAAAGTACAGTTTTGTCTAAAAAAATAAAAAAACAATTCTGCTAGCACTCCGCTGAGGTATTTATTTAAACTATAATCAAAAAATTATTTTTCGATTGCTTTGTTGTTGTTTACTTAATATTTTTTAGCCAAATTAAAAAAAAAATTGTAAAGTGCAATAAAAGGACACAAAAATGTAATGTGTGATTAAAACAGAAAATTTATGAAATTAACTTTTCTCATTTTTATTTTAAAAATCTCGTATAAATTAATTACTTTTTTATTCTACTTACCTGAAGTAATATTAGGTAATAAAATAAATAATCAAAAATTTAATCACAAATGGAAAAATAGATTAAATATGTAAAGATTGGATTTGTTCATAAATCACATGGAATTGGACACTTTAAAATTATTTTTTTAAAGTAAATTATTAACGAATATATAGAAAACAACTGTCATAAAATATGAGTAAGCCAACATAATTTCTGAAAACAAAAAATGCATTCATAATTGCAATATTGCACCTATATTACTGTAATATATTAAGAACCTATATCAAAAGATATATCACCACGATGTACAATCTATGTTCTCTCGTTCAGTAAAACTGGTATCGAAGCGGGAACTTTCTATCCGAAAGCAAATAGTCTCATTACTCTTATTCCCTGAGACTACGTCGAACCATTTTGACACCACATTTGAAGAATTGGACCACATTTAGAGATTTGGAAGACATTTGGAGAACAACTTAACAACCAAATGCTGCAAAATATTTTAATATCCGTAGCGCAAAGTGCCTTCCGATGCGATGCGTTTTCATAGATTGTGGGTAGTGTCTATGTGTCACACAGGAAGAAAGTCGGATACTTTTAAGCTCCCATTCAAGAAATATGTATATAATTAATTAATAAGTTCAATTTATATATTATTTCTTAATTTGTTCTAAAAATCTATAAATTGTCAAAAAAATTGTTTATTAAATGAGTTCTTTTCATTTGATAACTTAGATTTCCTGCTGTTCAAACAGATGATTGAAATATTTAGTGAAACAAAATAAGCAATTCTATCAATTTATCTATGATAAATTACGTAGAACAAAAGGATTTGTTTGTTTCAAACATTCACTGCAGTTTAAGTGAAAATCTATCCTGACAGAAAGTATAATAACTAAAAATTATGCAATACATTTAATCATATAAGTTTCAAAATCTAATTGCTCATATCTGGGAAGAACCCTGGTTGAAAGAACATACACTAAAAACTTTTAGAAGCACTGTTTAATGAATTATCGCAAGCATTAGATTATTATATATTCAACAATGTTCTTCATCTGGATATTTTTCAGAAGAATATATTTATACAATTGACTCAAAATATGCATATCAAGATCCAGATTTTTCATTCAAATTACATCAACGATCAATAAATAAATTGCCATAAAATACATAAAACAATTCAAAACTTTGTTATTCTCCAAAGATATTAAATGGAACATAAATTGTTCATACTTCATTAAATACTTTCATACATACTTATAAATTAAGTTTAATAGCACAACAGTCCAAATGGCGGCCCAATGCCTATAGTGCCTATATCTGTTCCGAGGTTCTTGGGTTGAGTAGCATACATCCCGGTTAGTTGTTTAGCCTAACATGCAAAAGCCTCCAGTTTATAGCTATAGATATATACATATCGGGGGACAATATGATCTACAAAATTGTCTGACTTCAACAAGCCATAACTTTGAAGGAAAGGTTTGATTTGCTTTTGCCTGTTTTTTGCATGAAACCTCATTTCATGGGCAAAATATCGTTTTGATCAAAACTAAATAAACTGGAAATATCTTTATTTATCACCTTATGTATAAATGAAAACTTTTCTTCTTCCCAGCCGGAATTTTGTCTGAAATTGATATGAGAGTGCCTTCATGGAGTTGAGTTAAATTTGTAATGATATGTTCGTCTGTTACTTGTTCAAAATAAATGTTATGTTCCTCTTCGAAATTTGGATTATACTCTACATATTAGTTTAAAAGTACAAAAAACTGGTGATTCAAAATTCTTACAAAGTTGCTTATGCCTATATGTAAGTAATTTAAGAGCGTATGGCACTGTGGAATGTTTCTGGCTTTAAGAAGAAAGCATGTGGCTCAATTTCTTTTAAAATTCTCATGTATGCTAACTGGGAGCAATGTTAAAAATATTTGGGCATTGAATGTGCACTTTTTTTATCTTCTTTATTGATATAGAATATTTTTCATGCAAAAATAAATATTTTTTTCTAATTTTTTAAGTATTTTTTGTTCTCTGTAGCATCCTTTCTACAGGGAACAAAAGTGAAAGGAGAAAGGAGTTCACCTTTCACGAAAAGTCATCAGTTAAATATTTTGAAATGAAGGTAAAAAATAAAAAAATAAAAAAAAACATGAATTTAATATTTAATACATCCACAGCTAAAAGGATTTTTCAATTATTCCACACTTATTCAATTTGTTTTCATCTAATTTATATGTTTAAATTCATTCTAGCATTCAAAACTTTGTTTTGAAAAGTTTTTGATAAAATTATTCGTAATGCATATAAAATGTTTTTTGATAGATCTCCATGTTGTCAAGTTTAAGCTGAAATTTCAGTCCGAATTCCAACAACTTTTCTTTCATTTCAATATATTGAATAAAAAATGTCTCGTGTAAGTGGCTAATATTGCAAAGTGTGGGATCTCCTATTTCTATGTGCATGCTTTCCCCAGGTCAAATCTAAGTTAAGTAAGCTTGTTGAAGGTCAAGGTATAAAATACCAATCAAAGTGAGCCAGATGCAAAATGAATTAAATGAAGCGTAGCAAAGCGGACCATTCAGCTAGCAAGTTTATAAAAGGGCAGCAGTTGCACGAATATTTTTTTGCTGTTGATCGCGAGAGAGACTAATATCCGTTAATAAAAGATTTCCTCCAAGCTGAAAGCTGTCTTAAGAAGAGCCCGCCTGCAATGGATGGAAGAGATTTACCGGGCAGAGTGTGAAGGGACTGTACCGAAGAGCGGCCTTTGCTGATGTACGTCAGGGACTGCGTGATAAGCGAGTGCTGGGGGTGGTGTCCCTCCTTCTCTCGGAAGCGTTCCATCATTTTCCGGACCTCACTTTGCACCTGTGGAAAATAATATCTGCTTAAACAAGAAAACAATTATCAAATAAATCACATTGTTGAATAGATGATATTGCATACATTTAGTTAAATTGAAGTATTTATATGCATAAAAATGAAAGGCTTATATATAATTTCAAAATTTTGCTTTCCCACTTCCATGAATCAAGATTTTCTACCTCGAAGCTCCAAAATTGGTATCTTTATTTCACGACCTGTATTCATATTAAAGAATCGAATGGCTAAGTATGATAATATGCAATTAGTGTTTATATAGTCATCACTATTAAATTTTAAGTGGATAAGAATTCATAATGTTTGCATGTTCGACGATTCAAACAATGATTAGGAAGTTTAAAAGAGCTAATTTTGTCCTTACGAACATGTGGCTACGCTTTTGTAGAAATGTGGCTATAAACCTACCAAACCTTAAATCTACTTCTTCTTTTGTAGAAATACAAACATAAATTTATTACATAAGTAGGGTCATATCTTTAGACTAAGGACTCTGCAAGACCAACTATCAAGTTTATGACGTAATCTGTAAGCCAATTTCTATTAAGGAATCGCATGGCTAACCAGAAGATAGATGTCATTGGTGTCAACGTCCATCTTGTAATGAGATACAGATAATTCTTCACAATCGGATGTATTTATAATTGCATCTTCACCATTTGTCCAATTAGGTTTAGTTTTCTAACTAGTTTTCGATGTCTTGGTATCCAACTGACTATGAAAATTAACACCATATATTTGACTGTAATCTTGTCTTTTAAATAAACAGTATTCAACATTCAGTCTGGTTTTTACTTTAAATTGAGAATAATGTAATAATCTTTGCTTGATTGCTAACATACTATAGGTGGAATAAATTAAAGTCATTTGTGGTCGTGATAAAAAATTATTGTCGATTCAACCTTAACAATTTGTTTATACTTAGCCATAATTCCTTGCTCTCAGTATGTGAATACTCAATAGAAAGTAACTGAATCTCATAGTGTGACATATTTATATCAGGATAGTTGCCATCTATTTGAATAATTTCATGCCATTATTTATGTAAACATTCGGGAGACACCAATAAACTTTCTAACAAATTAATTTTTAATACACATTTTGTATTTCTTTGTCCATGTCTCCGGAAATTGAATTGAACTCGAAATTTATTCACGTATACTCCATGTTTGTGCAATTTTTGAAAAGTGAATTTTAATAAATTTGTACCCTTTTATAAATATCCTAAAAAGTTTTCTGTCATCAATCTAATTATTGTATGATATAATCAGCTCTCTAATTCAACTGCTACTGCAAACATGCATAATTAAACACCTATCAACAAGATAACACAATCTTTATACATAACATTTACTCATGCCATTTTTAAATTGTGATCATGAGTAATTATCACATAAATTTCTTTAAAGGTATCAGGTATTTCCAGACGTTTCCTTTTCAAAATATCATTCATTGATAACGAAAACATTAAAAGTTATTTTTCAAGACAATAATTAGAACTAAATTTTCTAAAGTCACTTTTAATTTTTATATTGTTTGGATCACATATAATTTCTGTAATATTATAATTATAAAATTCAGAAAAATCATTGAAATTAGAAACAATTCCCAATCTCCCGTATTGAGTTACTTATTTTCCATAAATTATTTTACCAATTTATGTAGAGAATAACCATTAAAGTTCTGTTTTATCAAGCACTACTAAAGATTTTTAAAATCACTTTTTTTTCCTTCATTTTTCTTTTTCAGAATTTTAATATTTTTAACCAATATATCTCAATAATTTTCTTTTGTCCAAGGAATCTTAATATCAATGCATCTTATGGAAAATAATTATATTTTAAGTGATATATTTTTTTCTATATGATACTCCAATAACAAGATTTGTTTTTAAATTAAACATTTTTTTAATTAAACACTTAGGTTATGAAATTAAATATTTTACAAAGCAATAATTGTCTTAAAATAATAACTATTTAAAAATTTTATACTCTAGAAACAATTTAAATCCTATTTAGTCCTGTTTTGAAAATTATAAAAGTTACAAGAAAATTATATGTTCAAAAATGTTATGCTTTTTCACTACAAATCAAAGTAAATTTCGTATTCTCATCTGAAATTAAAAAGTCCTTTCTTACTATTTAAAAGTTTAAGGAATTAAAAATCATTTTGAAAAGTTATAACTTACTTCGCCATTCAAAAAGCAATACAAGAGGGCTACGAAACATCCCTGAAATGTAAAATTCGCTTTTAGTGTAAAGTTTACACAGCAAACTTTGATACAAAATCAATATTGAACAAATGTATTGAACACATGCAGAAAACATATGTCTTAAAACACTAAAATGTTCAACAAAATATATAAAAATAAGTACTTAATATTTACGGTTAAAGTGATGCCAAGATTATCGTCAATTTATATAAACTTCTCACGTATAAATCGTAGCTTCTAATATCTCCGCAATTGTTTTTAATTTGAAGATAAGAGTTTTTGCCACACAAACTTCACAAAATGCAACTATAGATAATAACAGAACATACAGTGTTTATTTTCTAGCACATTATACTTTTGTAACTTCGTTTCATTTTATGAGTTCGCGTTTGATCATATAGCGCAATACACATTTTTTCCCTAAAAAAGATACAGCATCTTCATTATCACTCCGTAGATTAGTGGTTGCCGAATATCTTTTTTAAATGCCTAAACATAGAAAAGAAAATTATGATATCACGTGGTATTTTTAAATTTGGCAAATAAACGTTGTAATATAAGTAAAGTTTGACTTGACAACTTCTGGCTGTTTTATTACATGATTTAGTGCTTATCCGAGGGCCTTGTTCATCAAATATGACCAAGAAACGTTTGATATTTAGATTTAGTGAACATTACATTTAGGTTTGTTTCTACCGTAAGATTTCTAAGTTTTTTTATTTTATTTATTGTAGCGTAGAATCGGAATCATAAAAGAAAGGAGAAAAACAGCGTGATTCATCGATTTCAATCTCTTTCTTCAAAATAAATGATCATTCATTCGATATTAGCAAGTCTTAACATTTGGCTACTTAAGTTTTCGATTCTGCTTGTAGATATGTTGATGTGAATGCATACAATATTTCCTTTCTTATAATATGGGTAAATGGTCCGGTATTTATGTAAAGTCCTCCCAGAAAAATATAACTCTTTACAATAATTTTTATATATATTCTTTAAATATAAGATTTAGTTTCATCACTATAAATAACTTGCATAATGAATCAATACAAATGCACAATTTGCTCTTAATGAAATGTTATTTAAAAGAAATTCAGGGAGATATTTTTTCCTAATATTCAAATATTAAATTTTGAAGAAAAATATTTAAATTACTATTATCACAATTCATTTAAAGTATTTTCCAAAAAACATTTCTCATATGAAAAGAGTAATTTAATCTATTATATTTTATGAAAAATTAGTAACATGGAAGAAGTTTTTTCTGTTATCAGTTTTAACAATCCACTCATGTCACAAAATATTTTAAAGTAATGTAACTACTATATACATATTTCTAGAGTTAGGATAATAAAGTAGATATAATCAAATTCTATATTTCAAATAAACTTAATCAAATACCCTTTTAAACTTCATTTACTTTATTCTATCGGGATTCTAAGTATCAATTTTTGTGGAAATATTCATAAATTTCCTTAAATTGATTAAATCAGCTCAAATAAAGGGCATTAGCGATAGAAGTTGAGTAGAATTAGAAGCAGCTACAGTTGTTATTTATAGGGATAGTTAAATGCCGAAAAGACACAATTCACTTAATTTATGGTTATTATTATGAATATTTCGCACATTTTCTTTGCATATCTTTTCAAATATTCACGATTAAATGCCACTGAGTTGCATTAAATTTTACATATTTCATCGAATTTCTTCGTTGAAAGGCAAACTGCATGCATTATAAGTATCTTGTGTATTATCAATATTAATCTCGTTTCAATCGGATTTCTTAACTACGTACTTTAGAAGTTACTAAACATAACTTTTCTATCTTATCTGCCATTTTGTCTCCGCATCTTATAACCAGATATTCCTTACAAAATAAAAACTAAAGGCATTTTCTTTTGTAGCCATAAGACTCCAATATTCTTTTAAAAAAAATTATTTTTAATTAAAAATATGTTTAAAACTTTTAATATTTATTTTTAAAATTCTAAATATTATATTATTTAATCTAAATATTATATTAATACTGCTCAACAATGAAAGATGAACATTGGACTTCTGTCTTATTCATGTATGTCCGTCAGGGTGAGTACTTAAGAATTTTCTGATTTTACTCTGTCTCAAGACAATGTTATAATGAAAAGTTGTTCCAAATTTTAATGTGTCTCTCTGTGGATATTATAATGACTGTAATAGCCTTAGACTATAAAGCAATCCGGTGCGCGTTGTCAAAATCTGCGAAACAAAACTCTTTTTCGGAACATATATGAAAATATAACTGCTTGTTAGAACGATTATATTTGTAAATATAGAAATTCATCTTCCTCATTAATTAACTTTGAAAAAAACAATTTCTTCTCTAATAATATTAATTTTATTTGAATTTCATCTAATCAATAACAGAAATTCCTATAAATGCGATCTTTATTGTACATGATCAAATTTGGATATGGTCGTTAATATATATTTGACTTCATAATAGCAGTTAATAATTTTCATGAAAAGAATAAACTTTTGTAACATTCCGGAATTTATAAATTGCACTTTTTATGCTTGAATCAGTCTTTATGGGCGAAACCTAACCATATAAAACAACCCATGCCGCCATTTATCATAACAATTATTTAATTACTTACACTAACATTACTTTAAATGAATACATTAATTACATGCAATATTTCATTTAAAATTAATGTAAGCATTAATTTTAAATGAAATATTGCACATGGCAATGAAAGCCACTATTCTCTGCATGAAAACTCGTTAAGTGAAATAATTCTGCAGCTAAAGAGAATTACTAAACACCTCTAATCAAATATGCTGAATATTAAATCACATATAATAAGAGAGTGCGTTGACCTGGTTGGTCAGGGTGTTTACTCCCGTTGTCGGAAGGTAACGCGTTCGATTCCCCACCCAACCAAAGATCTGTCGTGATCCCTAGTGGCAGTTGATGTATAAGAACGTAAAATATGTCAGGTTGAAATGTCTTCCAAGTGAAATGATACCTCTGTGGTTCTTCTGCTGGTTCTTCTGCATGGTCCCTTCTGCTAAATTACCACAACCCACCCACTTTCTGGGCAACGATAGCACATTCATGGATGCCTAGCTATATAAGTTGCCATCAATTACACCTTTTGTAATTCTAAATAAGTGAAATATCTTAAGAAGCCAGGCATAGGAAATAAAAAAATAATCCAGTAAATAATTTTCATTATAAGCAATCAACGTTATATTTGGCATACATAATCAATTAATGCATTTCAGAACTCAGCAGGAAAACCAATATTCATTTCTAATGAGGATAAAAGTAAAAGAAATCATTCGAAACTTTTGTCTTTTAAATGTGACTTGATTCTAATGTATAATTATAGAGAAATAGAAAACTAAAAGTAAATAGTCAAAAAATTAAAAGTAAACAAACACAAATTTTTAAAGATAATTAGCGTAAAAAATAGGAATAAAAAGAATAACTAATATGATAATATCCAATAATTTTAATTATTCTCCTCATGGAGAACATTTTTCTGCAATATTAAATAGCTTAATGATATTTATTCTGTCTAATTGATCATTATACATAAATGTATAATATTTAAAAAAAAAAACTAATTTTTATTTTAAATATTATTCATCATAAATAAATAATAATATTGTGTGATTTATTTCCTTTATTAATGCAATGATTTAACTCAAAAATTTAAAAATCTTAATTTAATTTATTGGTATTCTTAGAAAATAAATTTATTCATATTTTTTTCACCATGAATATCTATAACAATAATGCATAAGAAAGCAAATATATTTCAATAGTGTATGGCAGCAATTAATGCTAACAAAATCATTTTTCGATTACTCAGTTTAGCATTCAATAAAAATAATTTTAGCGTGAAATAGAAACAGATTTTTATAACATTTCAGCTTAATGGAATTCAATGGGATAATTTTCAGTTATTTTTTGCTGATGTAAAAAAAAATTTTTTTTTAAGTTTTTTCCAAACTAGCATATTTAGATCATCTTAATTTTTTCTACTAATGCATTAATAAAAAAATTCTCTTTCACATTTTATTCTTATCAGTAATTAATCCGTAATTTAAATATACTTACATATTCTTACAGATAAATATCAAGTTAGATATGAATGTTCTCTTGTCCTTTTGAAAGAAAATTCTTTTTTTTTATGATAATTATTCTTGTATTTGAATTGTATTGGATTGCGATAAAACATAATAAAACACGAATCTGCCACACAAAATAAAGTAATGAAAACTTTTTCTTTTATGTGGCAGAAATCTCTAAAATGAAAGGTGCCAAAATACACATTTGTTTAGGTCATCGAAAAAAACTTTTATCTAAAATAAAGTTTTAAATTATTAATTCTTTAAGAATGTATTTACTTGAAATTTGCATGAAGAAAAAAATCATTTTAGATTCACATTAAAATATAATAAATTATAAAGATTAATAACATAAGCGTAAATCCTAAAAGCAAGTGTGGACTTGAAAAGAATAGTTCAAAAGAAATCTTTATTTATTTTCAGAACACACGTCCACTAAAGTTGTGCTTTACTTTCCTCGGTTCTTTTCTTCATTATAAATCCTGTATTTATGTCAGCAAAAAATTTCTGTTGCATTTAAACAGAGGAAATAAAATTTCTGGTTGTTTATTATGTAGTTAAAATCTACTGTAAGACATTTTCAGCCCTGGATCTAAAGTACAAAATTAGAACTAGTTATAGAATCATTTCCTTGATTCCATCTAAAAAGATTTATAACGTTTTCTTCAACTTTTTTTTAATATTCCTCACCGTGGACTTGTTAGTTTTCAGAATCTTCATTGGAGAAAATCTCATATTCTGTCTCACCCACTTTAAAAAAAGAATCAGGTGCGCGTTTTCATTAAAAACAGAAAGATGTATTACAATTTGTTATACAATTGATATGTTTAGAAATCATAATTTACTATAATAAGTAATAAGACAGACAAAATGAAAAAGTTCATCCAAACATTTTAACAATTGTACTTCTTACAGTGTATATTGATAAAAGTGAATCTCATGGTCGAAAATCTCAACGAAAACAAAGTTATCAACTAGACATGAAAACTAATGATTTAAATATCGTTAGAATCATACAATTTAAATGCTTGGAAATCTTATAATAAAGGAGCAATTTTATTGAAGCGTGTGTATTTTAATAAGCATTTCTGAGTTAAAGATTCTTACTTATCGAATGACCTCCAATGGCATTATTCATAAGACAATGAAATATTAATAAGACATTTCATTGTCTTATGGCAAAATTATTATTTAAAAACAAAATGCTCGCTAGACAAAAGTCATCTAATAAAGGTGAAAAGGAATACTGTATTTTATGAACACTTATTGAAGCATACTATTTGCAAAGTTTTCAGGAAAGTTCGTATTATTTTTTATTTGAATTTTATTTGTTAAAGCGTTACTTTGTATGAAAGTCAAAATTGTTTTCTATTGTTTTTGTACATTATTAAAAATCACTTTGTAATATTTTTGTGTCTCATTGTAAGTAGGAAGAAGAAGTTTTAATCTCCTTCACATAGATAACCAATTTTTCTAATGTTTCATATATTTTTGTCAAAAACTTTTAAACGTATGTTTTTAAGATTTTATTTTATTACTAACATTATAAGTAAAAGTGAATATAAATTAAAAAAGTTTAATTTTTACTGTGTTTCAAGAAAAGATTGCATAGTGTACATTAAAACCAACATACAGGCAGTTTATTTCATATAGTTTTCAGAAATACTCTCATAAAATTTAAAAATGCTATAAAAATAATGATTTTGAGTTTTAGCAAATTATTTCTTAATTCAGGAGCTTTGGATCCAAAATAGATATATAATAGTAATAGCATTACTAACATACAAAAAACACTAATTTGTTGAAACTAAATTTAAAAATATTATTTAAACGTACAGTTTATACTTATACTAAATTAATTATCTTTTATTAAAATTGCCATATCTAAGATAAGTGAGTTGTAGGATTTGAATTTGAGTTTTAAAAGATTTTGAAGCAGTAAATTATTTAAAAGTTATGTTTTAATGGATTTAAATTCTTCAGTGATTTAATAATAATTCATAGTATAAATACTTAGATTTCTATGCATGTAGTTAATGAGGAAACTGAAATATAAAGCTGCACATATTAAGTTTACATATGACCCCATTTCTTATTTATTGTCACAATATAAAAATGAAACGTAATATTCATATCCAAATCCCACAAATTTGGAATATAATTAAATTTTAATAACTGTCGATAATTTATTTAACATTTAGAAAACTTACTTGAAACGAGGAGAAGGTCTGATCTATATAGAGCCATGATATCTCCACTGTCTCATTGAGGTTGGCGACAAAACTCACCGTCAAAAGGAGAGCGTAGTGCACTCCAAATAAAGGAACCAGCACCAAAGTCGACTTGAACCATTTCCTGGGAAACAAGAAAATAACTTAATTTTTTTTTCCTTAGAATTGTTTCAATGTTAAATTTCAGATATCCTCATGTTGAATACATATTTAAGTTACTTTGAGAAAATTTAATATTATTTGTTTGATAATGTATCGTTATTACAATGGAAAAGCTCAAATACTTATGCAATTGTATTGTATTTAATCAAGTCAAAATTTTGAAATTCATAAACTTACTACCCATTGTTTATTGATTTGAAGTGAATAATTTGTTCATCCACAACTAACAATCTTTTAGCAAATGTTACAAATTCGAAATTTTATAAAACGTAATAATTTTACAAAAAAAAAAAAAAAAAAAAAAAAAAAAAAAAAAAAAAAAAAAAAAAAGCAAGTAACAAAGAAAGCGTAATAAATCGAATTTTACAAATGATCAAGTAATGCATAGTTACAATGTGTTCGAGTTCAATAACTATCAAATGGAAAAATGAATTAGCAAATAAGACGGAAGTCCAATCTTCCAGTGACCAAAAATTTCAATGGAACAATTTTGAGCATCGTAAAAGAAATTTCTTGAGTTTCTTACATGAATTGCTTTTAGTTATCACCCTTATTTATTTTTGAAATTCAAGAATATATTCCATCTACTGTACCCCATTACAGTAGCTATTGTACCAACATTGCGAACAATATGGCTACCAATTGGCGAGTTTCTCGGCAATTTGGTGCCATATTGTTAGCAAAATTGGTTTATAAATAAATATCTCAGTATTTTTGTCATTTCGGATCTCGTTTCTGTCGACATTTCATTCTTTTCTTTACTGTACATATTTCTGTGGATTCATCGACGCAATTGGTGTTTTTGAAAAAAAAAATATTAATTTTACATTTAGACACATTTGTCAAGCTTGTGTAATTAATTTTGACTCATTGCACGTGTTTATTAAGACATTTTGTTTCGAATACGCTCAAAAACAAGTTATGAAAATTAGTTTATTATAAAGAATGTGAGAAATCTAGCTTCTTGATAATAAATATGTTTGTTTTCACTTAAAAGTTTTATTTTTACCTTTTAAAACATTTGTGAATTTTGTATAATTATTTTACTTGTGATTTATGAAATTGTGTTTTCAACACCATCTTGTTTCTTCAAACATGCTTCACAACGCTCTTGACGAAAAAAAACTATTTTCGCATTCTATCTAGAGTAATAATACAAAGTAGATTGTGAACCACTTTTAGCATCCATTTTTAAGGTGAAAATTTAACTCACGAACTAATAAACAGATTACCAAAGAATTCATCACAGAAATATTTAATCACGAGTAGACATCCATGTTGACAGTTTTATATTTACAGACTGTGACGTTGATTACTTACGTATATTACTGAAAGGGTTTAAATGTTAATTATTTTGTAATAATAAACAAATAATAAAGGTGATATATTTAATAATAAAATGATAATGTGTTTAATGATTAATTTATAATGACCAAATTTACAAGAGAAAATACTTGTAACTTTTAAATATATAAAGTCTTTGCTTCTCATCATAAAAGGAATAACAAATTTCATAAACTTAATCAGCATGGTTTCCTTATAAAAATGAAAGGCTTTAACTAAACCAGATTAACCATTCACAACATTCCTAAAATGAAATTCCATAAATATCAGCAAAGCATTTATACATCAAGTTATCCAGATTGTACTTAGTTCTGTAACATTTTTCGTGATTGCGATTTCAGTTTTGTACATAAAATCTTCGTCAAGATAAAACATTCCGATTTTGGGGGAGCATTTGATAAAGAGAAATTATAAATATTAAGAAAGTAAGACTTTTTTGTAATACTTTACTTCTACTACTTACATGCGTGCTTGTTTATAATACTTACAGCCTGTTTGTAATACTTACAAACAAGTATAATTGTAAGTACTACAAATAATTGTAATCTAAAAAAAGGAAGTATTACTAACAAGTATTAGAATACAACAATCACTTGGAATCATTAAATCAAGTTTTGCAAGTACTTTTATATTTTTTCAAGGTTAATATTTACAACCTTGCTCTATTTTCATAGTTAATAAATACAAGTTCTATTACCCAAATTGTGCTTACCTGTATCTGTAACGACGACTCTGGATTGCTTGAGAGGAGAACATCTTCAAGAAGAGGACTCGAGTGATGTTGATGAAGAAGATCAAATTCAGCTACGATAAAGTATATAATTGCTTCTTAGTTTGAAATGAATAAATATATAAATTGCTGACATATAAATTGATTCTTCTCCTTCAAGAATATACAAACAAGTTAAGAATATGTTAAAAATCATTCATCATTCGAATAACTATTTTTGGGACTCCTAAATATATTTCATACTACTAACATCTTCCTGTGCGTTTTTACAGCACAATTTGCAATATTTTTACAGATAGACGAGAAGCATCACACTATTTCTTATATTAATTCGCAACTACAACAAAGGCATATCTTAAAAATTTCAAATCAAATTTAGTTTCCTTTTTTATATCATAAGTTTTGTAAGTAGTATATTATAAAGAAAAATTTTATTTTAATTTATCTTTAATAATATTAAATTTAGTCTATTCTAATTAATAAGGAGTAACTTAAGCATCCATTAGGTAGGATTACATTTTTCCTGATTCTGTCGTCAGGAGTTGAAGGTTTGATACTTAGTCGGGAGAGAGTCGTTCTCACGACTCAAAGGAAGTGAGTTCAATGCTGTTATCGCCTTTAGGACACCGTGTTCAGTAATGGAACTAGGGCACATTAAATGTGTCGAGGTCGCAAATTCCCCCAAGTTCTCAATCCAAATCAAAATCTCTGGGAATGGCACACTAAAGTCTAGAGGCTTCTACTTGGTCTCTGCTTCGAAAAATAGAACATCCACCACTGACTTCTAGTGCTGCCATCTAGTGTCAACTAAATGAGGGAGATATGAACTCTTCATAATTGACAAGGAGCTGTACTCTCTGTCAGGCGCAGCAAATGCGAGGATTCAACGTGACTGGATTTCGGGTTGGTAGTAAATGCTAAAAAAAGATTAACAGAGTTATTAGCCCGCAAATACTTGTGTTCAAAGATAAACTTTAACTTCAATCCATTTCCTAAGACATTTTCGTATTTCGATATCAACCCTATTAAATTTGTCAACAACTAAGGAATACCTCGTATATTTTAAGTTTAAATGTATAGTGATTTGTGTAAGTACTCATATATATATATATGGTATGTTATAACTTCGTTCGTGCTTTGCTTATTTAAAAATTACTTTTAATATACTGACCATAAAATTTCAATAAATATATCGAGTAAATACAGCCGATTAAAACGGAATTATTTTATTTGAATCCACTTACTCCAAGTTATCAAAACTGAAATTTCTGAAAAGTAACCTGAAGCTGCAGATTACTTGAAGTTATAAATCAAGGCGCTACTGGCATTTTCAGCTTAATCCGTCTTCGTGGTATTTCATTAAATTCAAAATTGTCATTTCCGTAAACATCGCACCCTTTTCGAGGCGAAATGAAAATAACTCACGAAAACTAACGACATCTGTTCCGATTAAGAACCCACCCCAGTAGCCAACGCGCAAAGGATGATGCATTTCTCTCTTTTTAAGACGGTGACAAGATCTAAGATGAAGCGCTCTCCTCACCATTTACTCCGTCAAAGAAGTTTTCATATAAATCTTCCCAGCAATGCGATAAATCGGAAGTGCGACGGGGCTTCCATTCTATATTTGCCCGCAGTCACAGGAAGCAGTGGAGCTTATCCGCCACTAATTATGCGGAGAGTCAAGCTCAACGCTGAAAATTCGCATCAACTGAGATTTAAAATGGAGTTAAATTTAAGATTTTGAGGGCAACACGACCTACTTTATAATGATTTTACGCACGAAAGTTCAATATTCTATTCCCTATCAGTTTAAGTGCCATCGTTAAAGGGCAATAATTACTCCTTATCAAAAATAAATTCTGAAACGACTGAAAATGTGCCCTTAATCTAGGATTCATGAATGTTTAATATTTTAATGGTAATATTTTTCTGAGACTTTATTAATATTAATCTTTATGTACTTAAGGAAAATTGATAAACATGTACTATATTTTAAAGCTGCTTCTATGTTAAAATTAATAAATTTCTTATTTTTGAGAAAAAAATAACGTAGTTAATAATTTTTCTTACGCCGAGCACTGAATGACTAACCCATCACCACGAGAAGACCGGAAACTTTTACTCATTCATCACAACCCGGTAGGTAGCTGTGAACAATATTACAAAGGCAAGTTGCATTACCAACTTCACACCACCCCACAAGCCTGCTTATATGGTGATCCACATTCCGTCACCATCTCAGGATAAAGAGAAAGAAACATCCATACTACAAGCAAGATTTGAACGGGAGACCAACAAACCAGGTTTTAGGAACACTAACCACTCAACTATCGGCCAGCGTAGTAATACTGTAAACGAATTTATAAATAATACTTTTATCAGCCAGATATAGAAAACACATCAGGCACGAGTTCTCTATTAATTTAATTTAGATCCTAAGTTATGTATATAAGATGTATACATTAGTCTAAATTAACTTCTTATCAACGATACATATTTATCATTTCCACAGGACAAATCCGAGAAATTAAATTGCTTCACAAATATTTCAATGACTTTTAAAATGTTTCACATATGTCATATATCTTTCTTAAATCCCAAAATTACTCATTTTGAAAATATAAGTGATGCAGCATTAAATGAGATATATAAATCTTTCTTATTAGTAGCGTATTATCTTGTACACTTTTCAGTAATTCTGATAACTTTTTTTAAAATTTGTATAATCAGTGTTACTAAAAAAATTTCAGTTTCAGAAAACAATAAGAAATAGTAATTTTAACACAAATCAAAATTAAAAAGAAGGAAGCACAAAAAGCATAGCAATTTAAACCAACTTAAAATGTTGATATTTTTAAAAATTTTAGAGTTCTACTTAATAAATTTTTCTGTTTCTATGAAATAAATCAAATATTAAAAGAATTCTCTAATTGCAGAACACAATTTTGTAGAAAAGAAAAAAAAATTCTCACATTTATAAATTTTATGTGAGAATTTTATATGTGATGTCTTTCTCTATTTCGCAAATTTAAAAATAATTCCTTTATTAAGTAGACATATCATGATAATTTCACTGTTGCTATTATTATTTCTTAAAATAATTTCTTAATTTTTTAAACTGTATTTTTCTGAAGAAAATATTTATCTTTTCTTAAAATACTTCATAATTATTTGAGTCTCATATTGTTAATAAAAATTCCGCATAATTATATAATAACAAAATATTCTTAAACTTCAAAAGTACTTCGTTATTTATAAGCCTCATTATTTGCATTTATCCTCGGGTTGAGCAAGGTCGACTCAGACTTTCATCTCTTCAGAGGACTGAAAAAGCATGTAGGAACTAAACATTGGGGTTTTGCGTGAGGCTAACTACTTAACCGGGACATATTCTTCATACCAATCCTTTTTAATAAAAACAGGTGTAAGAACTGTAGGTCTTGTCCCACATATTGTCTGTCAGTCCGCTGAATGTAAACCGTTATTATGCTTTCAAAAGTATTTAATTTATTTAAGACACTAAGATGTGTAATAAATAAAAACAAAACCATTTTGAATTTATAAAATTCACAACTTAGAATAACAAAAGAGAAATTCTGAATGAATTGCTTACTAATATATAACCAGTTAATTGTTACTGGTTATATATTAGTAACCTGTGACAAAGTTAACTGGTAAACCTGTAACTACTTTTAGTTTTAGGTTAAAGAGCAATCATAGACAAAGAAAATCATAAATTAATGTAGATATGTCCAATGCATGTAATTTTAGTAAAGATGTATGATGAGATTATTATTTGGCGCATATAATTTATTAAAATGCTACAGATTAAAAACTATAATTTTGGAAAGATTGGGAAAATATAACTTTGGAAACATTATAAAATCAATAAAATTTATACGTGCACACATTAGACATTTACAAAAGCATTACATTCATGATTCTTTGTCACGGATTTCTGACAAATATTATTTTAAAAAATGCATATATGGCCCAAATTTAGTAAATTACTTACCACTATGGAGGCGGTAATCGGACCCCGAATTATCCAAAAGTAATACTGGTTATCATTGACAGTCCAACAACTGTAAAATAAATATATTCAATGTATTTAATTAAAGTGAAACTCATGTATTTAAATCATTGTGTTTGATGTCTAAATATTAATAACAATAATTGTTATTTTGAATTTAGTTGAAACGTGTTTTATCAATTAATAATGAGTAAGCTGTTGATTAAAGAACTTAGTTTATATCAAGCTAATTAGTATCAAGCAAATAAAAGTATACATGGATCTTTCATTGAATGATTCAATTTCTTGTTAAAATACTGTGTTGTTAAAACTAGAAAAATTGACATAACTAATTATTAAGTCAACATTGATTTATTAAAATACGGTATAATTAATTTGATAACGAAATGCAAAATAATTTAATATAATCATATTTTTTTTTTAAAAATATTCTACTTAAAAAAATAAATTCTTAAAATAAATAATCCTTTTATTTTAAAATAAAGGTTCTTTTTTGTGTCTCCTCTAAATGTTGGTAAATCGCTCACCAGTTTTCAACACTTTTCTTCGCAGCAGAAATGTTTTCTTCAGTTACTTACAATCACGCTAGATTAAAATTCTACCTTATGAATCCCCTATGTGAATCCCTAATATTATATCAAGTATCATTTCTTCTAAGCAATGAGTATCTCTTAAACAAAGTATGATTTTATACCTCCAAACTACTTTTATCTCACTACCTAACCACATCCATAGTCCACACTAATGAACAACTGAATCCATGGGAAAGTCGCTGGCAGCTACTATGTAAGACTTGGATACATTTGAATAAGCTACAGCCTCCTTAGATTAAACTTTTGATCGAAAAACTTTTATTGTACCCTTTATGTATTATTTAAAAGTAATTGCATTCCTTTTCCATTTATTTTTTACCATCATTAAGCAGTGAAATCTAAAAATGCACTTGATAACAAATAGGTTGAGTTTGGATTCAAAATAGTTTTTTTGATGAAATGAATCGTGTAATATGTATATTCATTTTATTTTTCCTCCTATTACAGGTTTTATACCAAGAACTTGAGGAAAGACATTGGCATAAAAATGCTCCTAAAATATATTAAAAGCTTAAAAAATGTAAGCAGGTGAAAACGAAGAAAAATTTATTTCTTTTGATAGATTTTTAAACCACTATTAATAATATTTTAAAGTTGAAGTCATGTTTAGTTCTCTAATAAAGCACTAAAGACAGGAAAAAATTTCATCAATTTTTTTCTCTAAATAACATATTATACAATTTTGCAATAATTTGCGTGCCTTCAATGCAGAAATTTTTCCGTTCATTAATACTGAACTATTAATTATATAATATTTCAAAAAGTTTAACGGTTTAGTTCATTAAAAGGGAAATTTATCAGTTATAAATTAAAGTTATAAGGAAAATTTTTTATAATAAGTTCTTGAAGATGCTTGGAGTTATTGTCTTAAATTTTCATTAAAAATATAAAATTATCACAAAGAGATGCTTATAAAATAAAATTAAATATACTTATTTCAAAACTAATAAATTATTCAATGCTTAACACTACAGAATATTTAGAGGTTGGTGATGTTAGAGGCAATGGAAATGTTATTATTGTTGCTTGTCTCCAAAAAGTCTGACGGAGTCAGATCAAATCTAGGAATCTGCTAAAAGACGGGAAGGAAATTGATGATAAGGTGGGAGGGGGCAATGGAACTGTTCATTACATAATCATCAATGAAAAAACGTATTTTTATTTCTTTATTTAAGAACTGACCAAGTTTAACACCGTGATCAATTCAGAATTCCTTTCTTAAGCAACATAAAAAAGTACAGATCAGATTTAAAAATCATAGATTATATGAAGGATTGTTTTCCAGGTAGGAATACATTATTTACCCTTCTAATCACTGGCAGCGTATACAATAAATGAACAATTTTGGCACCATTGGAGAGAATTGGAAGAAAGCTCTATAACAACAAATTTATTCAATGTATACCCGCATACACCTATACAAACACACACTATATGTATATTTAGATATATATGTGTGTGTTCATGAGAATCTTTTTGTTTTCAGGTGTGAAAGTAATATGAAAACTAATCAAAATTAAATTTAATTTAAACTAATGAAAATGAAAACTTATCAAAATAAAGATATTAAATATTTTGTAACTAAACTCATTTTCTTAATTTATTAAATTTATTAATAAGATTTCATTACTAATCGCATCTTGAAGTAAGCTTAAATTGTAGAAGAGACATCATTGAAAATTTATTTTAAACATTTAATACACTTAATATTTAAATATCATTCTTCAAATGCATATTTTTTTGTGAAATAGCTGATCCTGAATGATATACTGGTTTCAGGAAAAATATGATGTAAATTAAAATTGAGCAATTTCTAACAATGGTTTTAATAAAACAATTAAACAAATAAAATTTATTTCTTACAAATTATCAGGACTTAACATATATATATATATATATATATATATATATATATATATAT
>JAPDSC010086850.1:58919-72003 GCA_026290005.1 Latrodectus geometricus | reverse complement strand
ATATATATATATATATATATATATGCATGTAAATGTGTTGAATAAGAATTTTTTCTGCAATGTTTGAAAATCCTCCGTGCCGGTCTTATGAAATTCTTTCTAAGCGCTCTTCGTGCGTGTTTGAATCGATCGAATTTATTATTTTCAACTGGCATAAATCTTTCAACAAAAGATCCAACTGTGCTGACTGGAGCAAAAAATACGTATTTATGTTCCTCCCAGTGACTTTTATCATCTCAAAAAGTTAAATCCCTACTTCAAATCAACCATGGATAATATTTTTCTTGTTCAAGAATCCGCGAGAAGAAAAAAGGAGAAACCCACGAGAGAGAGAAGATCTGATCAGATTATGCTATCTCCAGAAGCCAAATCGTCCACGAACACGCATACACTGTATTAGGTAACAGACCTCGATATATCCTCGGAGAATTTTTTTCCTTGTTTTGGCAACTATTTTCATTCATATTTTATTATTTGTTCCTAAATAAATATAAAAAATACCTGCGTTAAAAATTCTGAAGAGCCTCCATTCGCTTCAAAAAAGATGAAAGAAATAAAAAAGGAAGACAAGTTCTGCGGATTATGCCGAATCACATTTGCTGTCAGCACAACAAAAACCGATAACTCTTGGATGGGGAATATATCTTTTTATTTTCTTCGCTCTCTAGAACTGTTTACGTGAGTGAAAACTTACAGATTCGGGTGGTAGATTGTCGAAGGAAAAACGCGAGTCGTGTTTACCGATCCATTTTATGGATGGTGTTTTCAACACTTTCCCACGCAGTTTGGTTATCTAGAGAAAACAGCATTTTTGAAATTCATTTAAAAAATTATTTTGAGCTTATTTCTTACTGCTTTATTTGCGAAACTTAGAGGTAATTTCTTATATATAAATACAACTGCTCATGCTGAGAAAAGTATTTATATTTACACAAACAATAGTTAACTTTTTTACAATGAAAACAGTATTATATGAACAGTAATATTTGTTCTTTGTTTAACTATAAGGGTGTTAGCAATATTTGACTTATTCACTTTGCTCCCTTATTTTTTCTACATTTATCAGTAACTATAGATATTGTTCAAGCAATATTCCATTTTAATATAACACACTTGATTAAATTGAATGTCCAAAAACATAAATTCAATATAATGCAGTAAAAAGATATTTTCATTTTCCCCAAGAGAAAATGCTTAGTTAGAAAATGTTATTATGATTTGAGAATATTTTCAAGTAAAAACAATAAATTCCCAAGTAATACAAAGCAATGATTGCAACTTATTGCTTTTATTACATTTTTCATTCAAAATAACAATTTTTTTTAAAGTAAAAATAAATATATAGTAATAAAGAATGAGAAAAGTTTTGTTCCAATTTATTGTAAGCCTCAATTATCTACAATTTAATATATATATACATAGTATAGTGAGTATCCCACCTTTGCATTGGATGTTTGTAGTTGCTCGGAATCAACTTTAAACTGTCTTAGGTGGAAAAGTTACCACTAAACGAGATATACAAATCAACGCAAATCCAGAATGAGTGTTAAAAACATTTTTAAAAGATAAAGTTACAATAAATTGAATTATCTATTACTATTATATTAAATATTAGCTTTGGATGGTAAAATATAAAAATGTTTGGGCTTTATTTATCCAATATCTGTTTCATAATGAAAGTATTTTTTAAAAATTTGAAAAAAAGTATCTAAATTGTGGAAATTTTCTGAAGGTCTCATGTTTCTGCTGGAATCCTACTTTTCAAAATGACTTCAATGGAGAACCCTTGGTAGATAAGATTGTAGAAATCCCTAGCAGGAACCACTTGTTAGCTACAAATTTATTTTAAGTTTAAGTCTGTTCTTGGATTCGAATTTTATATTTTGGAAAAAAACTATTCTGCATGGTTAACTTATATATCAGTAGAATATATTAAATGGATAATAAAGTTAACACATCTTGATGTCGGACATTTATCTCTTAGATATGGAAAATGAAGTAGCATTTATATCTTATAAGTAAACATAACTTACAGAATATCTTCCATAGTAGCTTTCACGATTATCCATGGAATAACAAAAAGCAGTGGTAAACCTGAATAAAAAATTAAATATTATTCAAAAATACAAGGTGCAATTCTTATGTAATCAATTTAAGAAAATGTACGGCAAATTTGAAGTTAAGAGCAAGAGCTAAATATATAATATAAGAAAGTTATCGACAAATAGAATGTTAATGATTAATTAATATAGCACTCACCCCATCCTAGTATACCGTATTTCAAAATGCCCGCAGTATCTGTGAACATAGACAAGAAGACCAAATTATGCAAGTAGAGGCCTTCCATTAAGATCCAGCAGTAATTGGCCATCAGACAGTACTGCCATACACAGATGATTACCTTACACATGATACTTTCCTAAAAATAAGATATTTAATCGTGAATATATATAAATCATATACCGGATTTCTTAAATGGTTATAGAAGACATTGAATAATTCGTCTTCCGTCATTACTGTTGTGATGGCTTTTACTCTTTTACTGTATTTCACAACCTCTGCTTACCAACTTGGTCATCAGACATCAATTCCATTAATTTAAATTTACAAATTAATGCTGTTAACACGCTTGAAAGTGATATTGATCTTTTAAGGCATTAGACTACATCTTGAATGCTTCGACAGTTCTCTAATCACAAAGATAAAACACTTTGACTGAAAAACAAGCTCTTCAGATGAATATCGGTTTATTTTGAAGAAAATAAAAAAGCATTTCGCATATAATCAGCATCAATCAACAAGCTTTCTATGGATCCTTTTCCACCAGTTCAAGACCTATTAAGCTAAATGTTCACTACATCTTATAGAGCAGCTGGTGAATAGATTTTGTAAAAAATATTTCTATCAAGGAGTAGGTTTTAATTTAAAATTCGCTACAAATTTTTGCAAATTTTCATAATTGCCATGAAGTATTATTTTACATATAATCCGGCATAGTAAGGAAATTTTTAAACAAAATTATATACAGATTTTATAAACATAACCATGATAGTATTCTCAAATAATTTATCATAATAATTCATTAATAAACTTAATTTAAATTTGGTTAATCATTCTTTTAATAAAATTTAAAAATGTCATTCAAATAATTGAAACTTTTTTATCATATGTTTATGCGAAGAAAAGTATTTTAAGATCATAAAATAAGTTAAAATATTGACACAGATTAATAGTAAGTGGGAAAGCTTTTCATTCAAAAATGCCAAATTATTTTTTGTGAAATGAATAATTGAACGAATGTAAATGTGAAATAATAAAATTAGAAAAAGATTATCATATAAGGCACAATTTTAATAGCATTAATATATACCTCTTACAAAGTAAAAGAGTATTACCAATCAGTGTCCTTTTTACTATAGGGATTTGAATCCAGTACCATGAAAGTGAAAGCGAACACAGCCCACAACAATGTACAATTTCGTAAACCCATGTTTTATAAAATAGTAAATAACCAACCAGATAATTAATAGTAACATAAAAATTCTCGCTGACAATGAATGTTTTAACTAGATCAATGCGTTAATTCATAATCCCCTGTCAGTATTTAGATTTGTGGTATAAGTTTCATTAAAAATGTGTTTTACTGAAATTTGTTTTACTGATTTTCACTGAAAAATATATAACGAGAATTTCTTTTCACTATATAATGGTTAATACTTCACTTTGTCGTTTAGCAAACATGAATTTTTCGTTTAAAAGGAGTGGCAATTATGTATTGGTTGAAATATTATGTGTTAATCTTAAGACTAATTAGGAATTTTTAAATTGCAGTTAATCTTGAAATAATTAAAACATTTTAAAAATGGTAGTCGTTCCTTATTTATACTTTTCTCATTAAAGAAATTTTATATATTTTCACTCTCCTTCATAATAAAAATTTAATATTTTGCAAGTAGATTTGAAATACTTTATAAAATATTTGTATTTTGTATTTATAATTAAAAATAAATTTTCAAACGAACTTTAGTCCATTTTAATCAAACTTTAGCCAATTTCTTGTCAAAGCATGCCACGCTTATTCTTCATCGGCATCATCGGTTAGCGATTTTCATAATGAAAATTTAGTTTTGCACTAATTTTTCATGAAATTTGAGGCAATTATCATGACATTCTTCATTGGGTAGCCGTTTGAGAAGTAATTTTAAGCATCCAAAACTCATAAAATATGTCACGAAATGTTTGATTTTCAGTGGAAAATGTACTTCATTAAGAAACTTCATGTCACAGTTGTAGTCAGGAATTGAATACAACAAAGTGTTAGATTTGACAGAGGGGAGGAGCTTGCTTCAAATACTCAAGCAGATGTCACTGGAGCATAGGAATTTCATCTTAAATCAAAATCAAAAATAGCTAAAATTACTTCCAAATGAACATCAGAACTCGGCAAATCATTTCATAAGAGATTTCGTTAAGATTTTTGAAGCAGACATACACTCCAAGTAATAAACTATTCAATTAGCTTCGCATCGAATTGTTTTAAGATGAAAATATTGACTGTCACCTCTCATGGAGAATATGTATTTGTCACAAGGGGTCATGATCCTTTTTTTACGGCCACAGGTCAATTCCATTTATTTGCTTTTGATCTGCAGGGTGATATAACTCTGATTTATTTGAGTTAAGCAAAAGAGAGCCTAACTCTGTTATCAACACTGATAAATGTTCTTGTTAGCGAAGCAAAAGAATTTCTTTGAAGTTTCCTTTTTCCAAATTCCTATTATTAGTTCACACACTCTGTCTATATATATTTTGTTCAAACTTTCAATTATTAATACATTTCATTTATATATTTAAGTTAAATACATTCTTTTAAAATTTGTAACGTATGACACTTGATGTTAATACAATATTTTCAAATGTTATATATAATTCATTATTCAAATTTAATTAATTAATTTTAGTCTTACATGGGAGAAAAACGCACTAATTGTGAAGTGATATAATCTGTTGACATTAACAGAGTTACTATCTCTATCTTTACATTTCTTAAATTCATAAATTTATTTATTTTTATTACCTTGCCCATGAATTTATTACTTCCTTTGAAAATTCACTTTTTGGATTTGAAAAAATTTACTCAGAGAGATGGAAAGTATGTACGCGTGTGTGTGAGAGAGAATTTTTTTTAATTTAAGAAAATGAGTGAAAATTATCTAGACAATTAACGTAGAATTTAACGCAGATAATTATTTAACGTAGATTTAGATGATTTAACGTAGAAGTTTTTGTTTTCGTATCGAATCTAGTCGAAGCATAAACATAATCAAAGAAGTAGGGTAAACAAACTAGATTAATGGTATTGACCTTTGTTTCACAAACGGACAATACGAAATTTAATAAAAAGTAACTAAACAAAGCTTTTTCAAATTTGTTAACCTGAGTAGGAAATGATTTAAAAAAATTTTTATATATTACTATTTTTCAAATAAGTTATAATAGTTGTTGTAAAATATAATAAACTTGTTATATTTTACATCAACTGTGCAGACAAATGTAACGTTTATAAACAACATTTTGCATTTATTTCATACATCATTTAATTTAAGTTCTCGTTAAGAGTTAAAATAATTTTCAACTTATATAAAATTGAAAATAATTAAAATTATACTGAATAAAATACAATAAATTTCAACCCAGCTTTAGAATGATTAATTGGAATTCTTTTTAAAAAAATATACGGCTATGATAAAAAGTTAAGCCATACTTAAAGTATATAAAATATATCGATTGAAGATTGTTAAGCTATATAGCTGTGCTCAGTGCATATGGTGATATAAAATAATTACAAAAGGTTCTGATCTTTCCTCTCATGGGAATCAAAACTATTAATATTTTACAAAATCCAATAGTTATAAATCAATATAAAGTTGATTTTAAAGGAAATTTGCTGGCCAGGAAAGATGTACAATCCAACCCAAAATACGATTTTCCTGGAAAAAGACTTCAAAAATTAGCACATAAAATGATTTTCTGGCTAAAATTTCACATTTAAATTTAGATTTATTCCAAAACATGTTATTTAGAGAAATTAGCTTTTTTGACTTGCCCAACTCTCTTGGACAAAAATAATTCTTTTATTATTTAAAAATGACTATGAACTATTTAAAAAATAGTTCTTTAAAATATACATGTGAATCCTAATCATTATATTTGAGAACAGCATAACTGTCCCTTCAAGTTGAATTCATATAACAGAAACATAATCTATAGAAAAAGTTCCTACTCATTTGCTATTTTATTAGAAGTTGCTGAACAAGATATTGCCTAAAATTAGATCTTGCACCATTGCACTAAGAATGTGTAAGTACAAAGTCTTTGCTAAGTTGTTTTCTCCTCAAACGAATCCTTTTCATAAATATTTCAATGAGTATTTTTGAAGTTCATTTGTTATTATTTAATGAATATGTCCCAATACTTAGAGACGCTGAGTGTGTCAGACTGTTTAGATTTAACACTCCATTAAAATGAAAAATTCATTTATATATGCACGAACTATATTTGTAATAACTGCGTAACTAAGATGAAATATAAAATGACAACAAATATCTGCAATGTTTTAAAACACAAATGTGTATTGTGCTATCTTCTGATTGATAAAGGAAACCTCAGCCATTGTCACATACAAAGTTTAGGAAGATAATTCCCATAATATTTTATCATAAATATGAAAGTATTTCCTATTTTACAATATAACTTTTCCTTTTCCTCATCCAATTTTCTTATGTGATCCTAGTCCATCATTTTATAAGGATACTAAGCACACCTTAATTTTTAACATTATATATATATATATATATATATATATATATATATATATAGCATTATGCGAAATAAATAAATACAAAAATTATAAGTATGATTATACATTCAGTACAAAAGCCGCTAAAATAGAATTACAATAAAATTAGATTTGTTAATATTCGAATCAAATACAAATACAATGAAGCAATTTGGGTACGAAGTATGGATTTTATGCAATAGTTAAAGACTAAACTATAAATCAAGCCCTTAAACCCCGAACTTAAACAAAAATTTTTTTTTTTAATTTGAAGATAATAAGTGCAGAAATGAATTAATTAAGACAAAATACCAATTTGGTATTTTTGATTTATCTGATCAATATGATATTTGTTGAAGTTAGCTATGTATGTATTTTATTCATTTAATTTGATTTATAGTGATTTTTTGCTATTTTGCTTTCATTTTGTATGTTTATTTAAATTTCACTTTGTCTACAGGTTGTATGTTCTATTTGCTAGCTATATTTAAATGGTCTCTTGTCTATATTTATATATATATAAGATGATTGGAATATATGAAAGGAAACATGTGCATAAAGATGGAATAGATGAAAGGGCTATTAAGAAGATTTTTATTGCAAAAATTCTTCTGGCATTTTCAAGATGAATAAAAAAGTAAAATATCGGCTCCCTCTTTCAAGGTTGTTTGAGCGGGAGCATCCGATGATTTATTTCGTTGAGAGGATGGAGCCATCGCTGTGAATAACGCATGAGGGCACGTGATTGGGTCAATCGGGAATGCCACGCATTCCTACCTACTCGAGGGTGCTCAATACCTAGGCATATTTTTGCAGCAGCGTTTCATAATTTTATGACATGGACCTGTTTCTGAAAACAATTTAACTCCATTGTTTATAGAAGCAGGTCCATGTCAATAATATTTATTTAAATTTTAGAAATTTTGTTACATAAAAAAATATCAGGAATATATACGTCAACAAAATAATTAGTTATTGGGTTAAAAATGAGAGACTAACTTTTATAATTATTTGAACTAGGAAAAAGATGGGTAATTTTATTTGGCATCAAATAGCAGATAATAACTATACAAATAATAAAAGTTATGCTAAACAATGATTTAAAAAAGTAAATAAAACAGTACAAATACAACTGGCTTCTTTCCTTAATATGCTTACCATTTTAATTTTTGAAATGTTATAATGTCCTTAAAGGAATTACAAATATTCAATATAAATTGTAATATTTCTATAGTCTATAGAAAGTCCTCAGTGATGGATACAAAATATTTCACATCGGCCATCAGTCATTTAGATGTCCTCAACGAGGTATCAAAAACATGTTCTTAACAAATTTAATAAAATATTAATTTTTTTTGAACTTCTGACCCGAAAAATAATAGTTCAGAAAAAGTCAGAAAGATGCGAATATTTGTACCAAGTATTTTTAAGAGAATTCTTAAGTTTATGGTCTCCTTGTTTGAAAAAATAATTTTGAAATAAATATTGTCTCATTCTGATATTTCTTCACTTAAAAAAGTCACATGAATATCTTTAAAGTAATGTTTGTTTTATCCTTTAGATTATTTTAAAATAATAATTCATTCAAAATCTTTAAGTAGTATTAAATAATTAATATGCTATATTGAATAAAATTCTCACAACATTGCTTATACCATGAGGATAATCTTAGAAAACAAGGGAAGAATGTTCTAAATTTACAAGAACACACCCAGATTGAAAGTGTTCATGATAGAAGGAAACTGCACGTGAAAAATAGCTGTCAACATCGTTAATATTTCAAAGCAATGAAAAAGAACAAGCTTGATGAAATTGTGGCAAAATAGTGTGAATACTTTATTTATACAATGTATTAAAGCGAAACAAATAAACATTTACAACGTGACTAGAATGGGAATACATGTTATAAAATAATCATCAAAGAAAAAAGTTTTCAATATTTGTGCTGCAAAAAATTTCATTAAATGTTTCCGAGTCATCAACAAAGTCCTCAAGAGTTTAAAAGTCAGACAGAAAAAAAGATCTCGTTTCCGAGGAAGAAGCAGATTCAATTAGCAATATTTTTTTACATTTTTTTATGAAGTTCATTTTAAGAATTTTCTTTCCACAGAGTAAGAACACAAAAAAAGGAAACTCTTGAAAGAATGAATAATTACGCTCTTTTTAATTAAGCTTTCAGAGAATAGGATGCCCCCACACAAAAAGGAAGAATCAAACTAAGTTTAAACCTTTTATTTAAACAAGATCCTGCTTGCCTTTGTATGCGTCTTACGGCGTGTCAGACTATTAGTTAATTAATTCTCGGCAAGAGTTTCGAGAAGTCCAAGAAATGACGAAAGGAAACTTTTTGTGCGGTTGCAGTTTTTAATATGAATCAAATTAATATTTAATAAGAATTGCGATGAAGTATACAATAGGCTGAAGATACGACGGATGTAAATAAAATTATTTGGAACGTTAATAAGCATATCAAGAAGATAAAATGGGGTTCTTCCTCCAGCTGTTGCCGTTTATTATAGAAACATTTTTCTCATCAGAGTAAATTTCAATTAATTACTTCCAATAAAAAGGAAAAGATTTTCATTCATTTAATTTCTTACAATTAATTGATAGTTTTTAATAGATTTATTTGTATAGTTTTATGCTGAAATAGACTAATATGTCTTGTAGAAACCTTCGATGTGATGCAAAAATAGCAAATTATTTCCTAATTTCGAAAAGTAATGAATAAAAATTTCAAGATTTTTTAACTTTTAATTCAGAAGTATTAAATGTAGAAAAGTATTCTATTTTAACTTTTTAACGTTTCTTTGAAAGTTTTAATCGCACTCATCATGTCTGTTAAACATTTATTCTTTCCTTGTAGATTTAGTTTTAAGTCATTAAGTTTTGCAGTAATATCACAGAGAAAAGCTGGTTTCATGAGCCATTTCCCAACTTCCAATTCAGTAATGTGCTCTTCTTTTATTTGCGGAAAATGTATTATTTCTGGAAACAGAATACGAAATCCTTTTTAAAAAAGCACCACAGCTTAGCCACCTCACGTCTGTGTGCAATAAGAGATCTCCGTACTCTGATTCAGTTTCTTCCAAAAGCGCCCGAAATTGTCGTCTCTGAAGACTTCTTTAACGAATTGAATTGACGATTTTAAAAGCAATTTTCATTATATCATTAGACTTTAGTGTTTTTGAACACAATACCTGTTGATGGATAATGCAATGATAGCTGGCAAAACTGGGAATTTCCTCATCATTATTGCATAAGGCAATAAAACAAGTTCGATTCCCGACCATTGCTCGAGCTCCATCTGTTGTAATAGGGACCCAATTTATATGTTGGAAATCCTGTCTTATTGATAAAGTTTTCAAATGAATTGTAGATGTCTTGTCCCCTCGTTTGTCATTTCAATGGAATTAAAATTAATAATTCTTCTTTTGAAGTCATATCTACGAAAAACATTCTCACAAAAAGGCATAACTGTGCAATGTCACTAATATCTGTGGATTCATCAAATTGAAGTGATAGGAACTTACAAGCTTTTAAATCGTCATTTTATAAATTTTCCAAATTATTATTCATGGCTTCAGTCCGTCGCATCACAGTGTTACGCGACAAAGAAATATTATTTATTGACGATATTATTTCAGATTTGTTTTTAAAATCGTAGAAAAGCACTTCTCCCGCTATAATGAAAGCTTCTTTTATCAAATCTCCATCTTCGAATGGTTTTTTACGCTTTATCAAAACTTCTGTAATTTTAAACGACGCCAATGTTACTGTTTTAGCTTTGGTGCCTTGTTTCATAAATACTGATTGCTGCAAATGTAAATTCGACTTTAATTCATGCACTTCAACTTTTCGAAGTTAACTACCGATTGGAAAGTCTGTATGGTATTTTAAGAGCATGATTTTAAAATGTCTTTCGACGTTTGCTTTTTTTGGTAATGCCACACTTGAGTTACATATGAGACAAACACATTTCTCCTTCATCATAATAAAAAAGAAATCATCTTCCCAGTCATTGTGATTATGGTATGTTTTACTTTTCTTAGCACTGGTGCCTGGCTGAGTCATTTTGGACGGGTTGTTGAAAAACAAATTCAACAGTTTCGAACAACAGTTCGAACATCCAACAGTTTTGAAACAAATTCGCATCAGTGCGGTAGGAATCGAACGACCTGCCATGCAAGACGATTAACTTAGAAGTGAAACTAAACGGCCAGAAGAGACGGGTAGACTAGACGACTCGGCGCTTCGCTATCATGCACCGGCTACTGGGTATAATCTAAGCATCCCACTTTGTCAAATTGTTTCGATTTAATTCCACTGTAAAACGAAAAATTCAGTGCCTTACTTTGCAAGTTTTTTTTTTAGGTTTTAAAGCAAAAACTGTGGTAAATTTTTATCTTAAATAATTCACTAATTCTATGACATAAGTCATAAATTGAATTGTTAATATCCGAGATCACTATGGGAATAATCGCGCGGACAACCTAAAATGTCTTAGTGGTCGACCAGTCGACCGCGGTCGACGTCTTGGCCATCCCTGTTATAACATATACTTCATTGCACTTACTATAATTAGTTCCTCTTAGAATTATATGCATTTAAATATCTGCGCATTGCTTTTTTCGATTAATTTTTGTAGATAGTCAATGGTATTTGCATATTAAAATAATAAAAATTGAAGCCCGGTGGCGCAGTGACCAACAGCATTCCATATGTATACTTTATAAAAAAGTGAAATTTTGCATTTCCAACGCATAGGTCCTTGGTTCTATCCTTGAGCTTGGTCTTTCATCTTCAGTAGATCGATAAAATCAAGTTTGCTTGGGAACTAAACACTGTGGATTAGTCTTTAGACTAACCACCTAACCGGGGCCTATGCTTCACTCCCTAGAAGATAAAAAAATACAGTTCTGGGCACTGCAGGCCTTGCTCATTCAATGAGCTACCATGATATAGAGTTTAGCTTATTATAAAGGAAATATCCCAAGCACCCACATAATTTTTGTGAATGCATAAATGCAATTGACTAGGATTGAATCAAGAATCTTTTACTCCGAATAACGCCATATCGATTTCACATTAATCCGTAATTAAAGCAAACACATGTAACATTTCATCGGTTACTTAAAAAAAAAAGAATTCCTTATCAAAATGATGCAATAAATAAGGAGTTTTTTGAATAATATATAGAATTTTCAGATACTGTGAAATGATGAATTCCATAACGAAACTTATACAATAAGATTATTTAAAAATGTCATTATGCCTTTCATGTATTAAATTTATGAAATATTTATCACAAATACATTTTTAGAATTATAAAAGGACACTTACTTAATTCTCTAGGCGAGGAACAGTTAAAAATCATCTTATGTATAAGTTAATTTGAATATAAATGGGTGATGAAAGGATTAGATATGAATGGACTTCGCCATAAATATGTATAATCTCTACAAGAATTGCCATTTCTATTGAAAAGTTCTAAACGAAGCATATAAAATTCTGCAGAAATACGTAAAATCTAAAGTGTTCTCATTTTATCTCCAAAACAATTTTAAGCTAACGCAAAATAAAGAAAGGACAAGTAAAACCACATTAGGTATCATGTGTTCTGAGAATTTCCATTTTGATTCGATTTGTCCTTTATCGTCATTTAACTTATTTCTGATATTAAAGTTGCTATGTTCTTTTAAAGAATACAATTTTCTAGTGCTTAAGATATGATTACGAGTATATTTTTGAGAGATACATCCGTTTTTCGATTACATTTTAAAACTGGTGAAAGAGAATTCTTTTACCTCCTTTCATATATACTAAAAGCCGGAAACAAAATGATACTGCTCTGAAATGGATTTATGAGAGTCCAAAAGTAATTTTAAGGATAACTTAAACTCTCTTCCGGTAATTTTTATCATTTCAAAATTTTACCAAAAGGGTTTCTCTAAAATGAGTTTTTAAATCTTATCTATTATCTCAATCTATCCAGGTTAACTTCACAATTAAATCTCCAAAGATTCAAGACCTAGTTAATCAAATGATTTGAAAATTTTACGATTTCTCATTGAATGAATTTAGAAACTAGTTTATTGCTCTTACTTTAAAGAAGGTAGTAATTATTCTAATAAAAATATTAAATTATTTTTTTCTTAAAATTTTATATTATTAAAGTGTATTTTACTAAAACATTTTTTGTAATAATATAATGTCAACTTATATGTAGGTATGTAATTCAAAAAA
>JAPDSC010086850.1:46569-58519 GCA_026290005.1 Latrodectus geometricus | reverse complement strand
TAATGTCAACTTATATGTAGGTATGTAATTCAAAAAAGAAACATTTTCATTTCTATAATGCACATATTAGCCAGATAATTAGAGACCTAATATTAATATTTTATTGAACCACGTTTTGCACGGAAAAAAACTCTTATTTGTTTGGGTATCGAATCTAAATGCTTCTGGAGTACATTTTTGTTCTCAGAATGAATAATATACATAATCACGCAGCTTTTAGATCTTGTAAATTAGATGTAAAAACAAAATGCTGCCTGATGCGTATTTCTAATTTTTCCTACACATTTTTACTTGGATTACGATTCAAGATCCGCAATGGCCATGGTAAGTATTGGAAGTAAGGATGGTACTTAAAAAATCAATATACATCACTTCTGGATCGATGTATAGTTGCAGTATCATCCATGAAGTATGGATCAACATCAAAAGTAAAAACGCATTATACAAGGTGAACAAGAATTTTGTTGCTGTTTTCAATGACCCAAAAGAACACGACCTACAGAGAGTGTAGCCAGTTGTTAGTCTTCAAAATAATCATTATTGGCATTCATCAACTTTTTCCTACGTATCACGAGTTGGGGAATTAATTAAGGGTAAAAGTTAAGTATTTTGAACGAAGGGTTTTCCATAAATTCTAGGCGCAAGTCTGCTTCATTGGTGAAGATTTTTCCCCAAAAATCAAATAGAGGAGATGGTAATCAGATGGTGCAATTTTAGATACTTACCTGACCTTGCGAAGGAGGACGGCACAAAATCTCCCAACCAAGTCGATGTATGGTTTCCTAGTCATCTTCGCAACATCTGATCTCTATTTATCAGCCCAGTACACCTCTGCGATTAAAGTATTAGATCAATATAATGCAAAACCAGGTGCATATGATCCAACTACTACGAGTGCAAGTCCACAGTGACCGTTTGGCCCGTTGTTAGCAGCTCATAATGAACCACTTGACTACTAATCCACCAGGCACAAACCATAATCTTGCTTGGGTGTCTTGAAAGAGTTCTTCTGTTATGCGGGTCAATATTCTGTAATTATAGTCCTGTGGTATCATTCCCAGACATCTTTTTAAAAATCTAACTTTCCTAAACATTGATTGAAAATTTATTTTTAGAAATCTCTTCAGGTCAAAGGCTTTAGTGTCTTCAAAAAACCAGTTTGAACCGATATGATCTTAAAGTGAAAAACGTCGTTGTCTTAGAAAGCTCATTCAATACTTAACAAGTCTAAGACCATAATGCTAGTCAGTATTATTAAAAGAAAATTTTCTTCAATATTTGGTATGCATATTCCTAATTCAAAAAGCTCAGTGTTGTTCTTTTTAAGAGGTGTGATGGCCTGGATATAAATGTATCAGGAATTAATCTCATTGCTAGACTTAGTTTTAAATTATCTGCAGCTGTCTATTTCTAGACAACTATCTGTTTTAGAAGCTTTGCTTGGAAATATTAAGCAACTAAAAATGTATCTCTTCTTCTATTTAATTACTAAATATTTATGTCTGTAATCTTTACAGGTCTAAGGGGAGAGAATATTGGTTTGTTAAAAGCTTTTGCGTGTTCATAAGTTGAAATATTCCAAGTTAGTTATTTGAAAAAATACATAATTAAGGGTGAAATTTTCCAATTACAAAATATATTACACAATATTTTGCGAAACTCAATTCAGTGCACAAAGTCGAGGAAGAAATCACTTATAGGCATCAGAATCACATAGAAAAAATTGGATAATTTTATAAGGCACTGTATCCAAATACTGGTATCAATACATATTTATGTCAATTTAGAGATCATTTGATTTATCAAATATTAGGTTGGGGAAAAATTTATCCATTATTTTTTTCGGTAGACGTCTGTAGTGATCGCTATCTCCTGAGGTATCTATCAAACAATTTCAAATTTATGCTCATTGGAAAGATGACATTTGACATTAAAATATTCTCTTGCGGTTTTTTGTTTGATTCATTCAGTTACGAGTACAAGGTTTTAAAAATGGAAGACAACAAACAGAAAATTCGATACATTTTCGTTTTTTTCTTGTAACGGCGAAAAAGATAGCCGGGTGGCTAAAATTGCGAAAGTTGTTTATCGTCCTATATATGACTGTAACAACCAGTTACGCACAATTTTGATTTCGTTGATTCCGTTTGGGTATTTGGATGCTAAAGATGCACCTCGCATGGATACAACATTGTCGAATATGTCTATAAAATATCAAAAATTTTTAAACTTGACAGCATGTCAGCAGTCGTAGCTTCGCACAAGACGTAAAAATCTCCATGAAAACTGTTTTAAACCTTTTTCTGAAAGAAGTTACAAAAAGTTCACATAAAAATAATTGATTTCTTTTTCCCCAACCTAATATTTATTCTTTCCTACCATGGCATTTTTTTTAAAATCCTAAAATAGATTTCTACACAAATCTTTATTAGCTATGAAATATTTTAAAATCTCCTGTTTTGGATATAGTGCAAGGAAGATCAGTTATTCTTAATTCGCCATCCAATATTTGTACATTTGATAATTATCACTCATTCTTTTAAGCCACTGTGGTCTGATTAATTGCGGAGTAGTTCTGATCATTGGAAAGTAATGAGCTCGAATCATGTGTTAACTGATAATCCGTCATGTTATTTGTATTGTCATTGCTTCTAAAGATGAAGGCTCCCACTGAATGCTTTCACAATATTGGTGGAACCTAACATTGGGCAAGAGTGCGTGCTGGTGAAACAAAATAACCTGTTCTTAAGTTAATTTCGTCTTCAAATTTATAAGTGGCGTTTTGAAACAATTTACAGGCATTAAAAAAGATAAAATAACTTTCGAATATCCTCTCATATAATTACGGATTATATATCTCATTGAGTAATAAAAATTTTAAATATATAAGAATTATTTTCACTTATTCACACTCCAAAATGCAGAACTTGAGCTGAAATCTTAACTATTTTGAATAAAATTTGCCAGCTCATGGATTTAAATCCTAGTGAGGTGCATATTGTAATTTGAATTCAATTCAATCCGTAGTTGCTGATGGAGTTAGCTCTCATGAGCATAAAGGATGACTGGTGGAAGAGTGGAAAACAAATTAAATTAGTTCAAACAAAATATAACTATCTCAAGAATATCTGAGAAAATATTATCTGGCAATTTTCTGTAGGGCTTGTGAAGAGAAAAACCACAATATGTTTTCTAATCATATCGCCACTCAGAATGTTCCACAAATTTATTTTGTTTTAGTCTTAAAGAGTGTTGTTTATACCAAACACTAATTAACAAATTTTTTAGATTAAAATAAAGAAACTATTTAATATTTTGTTTTAAAATGAGGTTAATTTGACATATATAGTACTTAAAATAAATTCCTAAATATCTAATATAATTGTTAAATATTGGTTTCATCAACAATGAGTGGAAAATCACAGATCATAAAATGGGTTAAAATATAATAAGTGTTTCTAAGATTTATTTTCAAGGATGAAAAATATTATTTGTATCGTAACTTCAGGAAATGGAATTTTATGCTAAATCTTTACAATTTTAAATTTCATTTTCCTCAATTTAAATTATAGATTTTTCCTACGTATAGTAATATTATTTTAAAAAATAAAAGAAATAAAAAATTCAATTAATAGTAACTCAGCAGTCAAATAGCATCCAGTAAACAGCCATAATGCGATATTATATGAATCATTGTGCTATGTAAAGTTTGCTTAGTGAATGTCAAGCCTGTAGTGAATTTCATCTTTCACTTTATTCCTTTGCCTGCACCAAATTCCATTCTCTGATCATAGTGATTGTTATCTTGACTGATTATTATCTTATTTTGCCCATTATTAAAAGAGACATGATATGTTAAATGTGTATTTCGACAAATACAAAAATAGTTTTCTTGCATTGATTCATTCTGAGAAAGATTAAAATAAAATAAAAGAAGTAAATACTGAAATTTAAATTTGAGATATTACTCTATTTTTTTCACAAAAAAATGTATATCATTATCCAGTTTCCTCATATTATTTTAAAAAAAAGGAAAGGAAAAAATCATTTCATTTTACAAGAGTACAAATATTTAAGGATAAAAAAAAAGAAAGTAAGATAAATATTTGTGGAATTTAGAAAATCGATTACTATATTTAATGTGAATTAAATAAGTTTAATGACAAGGTCATTATTGAAGTTATGGAATTTTCTTTTACAACAATTCCCATTCCAAATTCTCTTGCAGTAATAGACTTAAAAACAACATGATAAATAAACAATAATCACTTGAAACAGACACTGCAATCTTAAAATATTTTCTAAGATATCTACATAATTACTCTTTGTGAAAACCTTCCATCCCTTAACAATAAAACTATTTTTTCTCAAAATCAAGCGAAAAAACAAGAAAAAAAATTTCTTGCAAGATGAAACAAATATTCCTCATCACGAGTTGAAGAGATCTAGAATTAAAATTTTATGTAATTATTTTATGTTAGACGATCTTTTCAAAACACAATCCCAATTAAAAAAATTAAAGATATTAATTATTTCATTGGATATATATACTTCAAGTTATATACTCAATATTTATTCAGAAAAGAATGGGTTGCCATGAAACTGTAGGGGCAACGAAGCAAACTAGCTAATGACGCTCATCTACAGTCGGGTGTAAGGAGAAAAATGCAAGTCAAATAAATAAAAAATATTCATTTTTTGCTTAATTCCAAGAAACAGATGTAAGTAACTTAAGGTAGGTATTACCTTAAGTTACTTACATTGTAGGATATTAATTGGAAGTAATAAACTAAATGATTATCATTTTGAAATGCAGGAAATTAAAAATTATTCCAATAAAAAATACCCTATAATCCTAAACCTTTTCGCGGTAGCTTGTATCATATAAACCTCAAGTCAAAATTTCGGTATTGCTATGGCAAAGCATTAATTTATTTGTATTTGTATAATTATGTAAATCAAATTTAACTAATTTTTTTAAATATTTTTTTCTCTAAGCAACTCTAATAAATCTGAATCTCAGGAATTGTTCACTCGCTAAATTCCATTCCATCAATAAAAATGATATATCCTTACTCTGTGTATTATTTTTCAATATTCCTATCTTATATATATATAAAAAAACACGATTTTATAAGTTTTATAGCATAGTGAATTATGAGCATCAGCATATTTCCCTGCATCTAGCTCAGGGTTGGGATCTATCAAGAGCTGATCGAAAACGAATATAAGAATAATTCTTAAAAAGATATTGAAGGGCCTACCTGTTCCACGGTGTTCCATTGGCTGGTTCCATATGTGATGTCACGTAGGAGAGAGACTGCTGCTCGTAAGATGAATGAAGCGAAGAGCTGGAGGTGCAGATTGTTTCGTGGACATCGCAGCCTCCTAAAAGAAAGACGTTGTGTAAGTTACTAACATTCCAAGTAAATAACCCTTTGCAATCGCCAAGAAATTTTGTAAAAGTCTACATAGCATCTGCTTTAGTTTTATGTACATATATATAGCAAAAGCAATTAGTTTCCATAATTAGTATTTTAACAAAAATGAAACTATTTTTTCACTCTTTTAGTGATTTCATACAGTTTTTCAAAGAGACATATAGAGTGCTTAAGAAACTTGTATTCCAAATATTGAGAAGTTATCAATATAAGAAATTTTGAAAAAAAAAACTTTCTTCTCGTAAGATGCATATAACTTTACATTTTAGGAGGATTAATGGTAGGAAAGGAATGCTAATTGTAAAAATAATATTTAATGGCATCGTTTATCATAAAGAACATAAATTTGAAAGATTTCAAAAAAAAAAAAAAAAAAAAAAAAGAAGAAGAAGTAAGTAAAAGAAGGAAAAAAAAAGACTAATGACTAGAAACGAATATTGATGAAACGAATATTAACGAATATTGAAGAAATGGTAAGAAACGAATAGTGATACAAAGAATATCGGATAAAGTGTCTCTCATAAGAATTACATCTTTGGTGAATTTCAGGAAACGTAGGTTGATAACAAAGTTAGATAAAAAGTCTCAATTTAAAGAAAACATCTTTGGGGAATTTTTAGCAGTACTGATGGTAAGAAACGAATATTGATACTAATAATATTGCGTAAAGCCCAGGTCGTAGCAAGGAGCACATCTTTAGTGAATTTTAATAGGATTAATTACATAAAAGGTGTATATCTTTCAAATGCTTTGGTATAAATGTGTATTATCAATATATGCTGGTAGCAAAAATATCCTTTAAAAAGTATTTCTTATCATAAGAAACATATCTGAGCAATTATAGGTAGTTTAATGGTAAGGAAAGACTGCTGGTAGGAAAATTTATATTGGATAAAAACAGTAATAACTCTAACCATAAGTAAAATAAATTTTTGAGGAATTTTATTAAAAGTGACACCTGGTGGATTGAAGATCCTCGATAAAATAACTCATTCTAAGGCACAACTTAATAATACACATTTGAATTTAAATCATACACATCAAGAATTGCTCGCATACCTCAGGGTGTAATTGAATCTGTTGCGTCTAAAGTGAGATCTCTCTGTCAAATAATCTGATTGTATATAAAAGCTAAAATGCTTGCGTTTCGTTTTTAAACCATGTCCTCGTGATTATGGAAAGCTTGCTAGTGGAAATAATGAAAAGATTTTGACACTCACGTTCTGATGGAACAAAACCTAAGACATGTTGGAAAACTGACACACTTATAATTTTAATTTTAAAATATATCCAAAATTAGTTTAAAAATATATATCCAAGCTTAATAATAAATAACAGTTCTTTATTTATCAGACACTATATTATCTTTCTTCCTTTCATTGAATGCTCATATCTTTTTAATTTTATTCGCAAATATGATTAGAGTAATCGCAGAAATGTTTCTTTAAAATGAGATTTAAAAAACATTTTTCATATAAAGAAACTAAAATATAAATCCGTATCGATCTTAAATAGCTCACATATATGCTTGTTTGCTCCATAAAAGTTATATAACTATTTACCCATTTCTAGTTATTGAACCTTAACCAGTTGGAAGAATGTTTCAATTCCAGAACTGTTTCCACATCAAGTCTATAATTTTCTCAAGAGAATATCTAAGGAATGCTCACTATTCCCTCAGCTCCAAACTATTTCAGGATTTAACTGAGCTTGTCTGCGCATTACAATTACGAGAACTGGGAGAAATCAAATTCTTGAACATTGATGAAACTTCCTAAGAATTCAAGAATTTATTTTATTTCAACTAAATTCTTTGGTTTACGATATTGCCTTAGAATTAAACATGAGAAATAGTTTCCTTAATTGTATTTTTTTTCAGCTTTTACCAAAACTTCCTTCTTAATTATTGTAAAGATGATTCCGTTAGAGAAAACTTATGATAATAGAAACATCACATTTGACTTGTTTATAAAACATGATTGTAAGCATGTTTTTCTGCATAAGTAATTTAGAGTTAAAAGCACCTCATTTATTTTAATGTAATGAACTAAAAAGTTACGGTAACAAAAATTTTATACATCGCACGTATTGCTCAAAGTTTCATCTTTCTTAGAGAAAAATTTCATCATATTTTGCTATAATTAAAATAATCAACAAAACATTTACATGAGATTAGAGCATTTTAAATTTCGATTGATGATTTCCATGAGAATAGAGCATTTTAAAATGACATGCTTATACTAATATACAAATAGAATAAAATAAAATATAAAACTGTGACAACAAGCAATTTATATTATCTGTTTACCCTATATTTCCAGTTCTATTTTTCAAAAGAAACAAAATACGCCTAAATATATACTCAAAATAAGTAGTATGAGCGTAGCATACTCAAAATAAGTAATATCAGCTGTACTTACAAATGTACATGTAACATTTCATCTGTCTTTATTTGCTGTATTTTCTTTAGACTTTTACGAATAATATGGTATAGTCGGTTAATTCTCAAAAGAATAGAGCTGTTATAAAAACTAAATATTTTTCCTGTAGAATTGTATTGAGAGTTATACAGTAGGCGTGTAAATGTAACCCGAAAGGGAGTGGGTCTACATAATTTTCAAGCAAGACGAAACAGATGACCACCAGACTTGCCCTACCACTCCCAGAAGTACCATTTTACATGTAGGACATCGCAATCGACATAGAAACATGACGAATTATCCGTTGGTTTGGGATTTGAACTCACTATCCATCGATAATATATATGCGTTGTGATAAATGTATCGTTTGCCGAGAATGTGCTTCAGTAAACTATCTAAGCCCAGGAAGCTAAAATCTGAAAAATTAGAGTCAGTGCTTTATATCTTGATCTTGAAATAAGAAGCAAACTATATTATGTTTAACTTAGATGGCACTTGATAAAAAAATTGTAAATTTAATTTTGATATCATAAAGCATAATTTTCTTTTTATAACCGTACGTAACATTTTATATTTCGTTTAGATAATAATGAGTGATGAGGAGAAATAAGATTTTGAAATCAATGATGAAAGCAAAATCAGCCAGATCTAAATAAATAACTTATGGATTGAAACAGGAAAAATTTCGAAATATTAAAAGAAATTATTATAAGTTGGAATAGCCACAGTGAAGCTGGAAGACATTTTTGTATTTAAAGACGACTTCGATGGCATAGTCATATTTTGGGAAATTTTTTGTTTCGCTTTATAATAATGCTCAGACAAATAGAACTAATATTTCAGCATGGTTTTACTTCAATTTTAAAATAACACCAAAATAGCTGAAAACTCATTAAATTTGAAGAACGAAAATAATCTCCAAGCAAGTTTGTGCTACGTTTGCTGGGGAACCAGCAATTAAAAAAAAAAAAAACAGTATGAGTCAAAAAAGACTTAAAATTATAACACTAAATTTTATAAATCTATCGGTTAAAATGAAATTGAAAATTTACATTTTGGTGTTCTTAAGAAACATGAAATTACAATTAATTTTTTATTAGTAGGTTAACTTTCTTATTTATTTTTAAATTGAAATGGACATTTTAATATTCATTAACCTTTTTGAAAAATTAAGTATATCATTTATTTCATATCATGTTTTTAAAAAGTCAAGAGAAATTATTATGGTTTTTGCATTATGCTTTAACTTGCATCATTCTTAAATGTTATAATATATGACAACCAGATACGTGATTCACCTTTAGTGAGATTTTTTCAGAGAAAAAGAAATTGAATTTAGGACTTGTTAAAACTTCCTCTGGAATACTATGGAATACCATTCTAGGAAGAGCCCTGTACTATTTTTCCAGAGGACAACAGACTCCAAAATACTAGTCTCTCGGGATTTGACTTTGGACACTTTAGCGCTTTCTCTTTTGAGCATAGACAGAAAAATTTTAAGACTTGCCCTAAGTGTCAATCTGCTCAGGCTTCAACTGAGCTTATTTGAATGGTATCGATTTTAAATAGGAAGAAGTGTTTTTTAAACCTCTTGATTTTTTAGTTTTTCTGGAAGTTTTTTGACTCATGGAGTTGAATTGATTTTGTCATGCCAACCAAGGATCAGAAACAACAACAAGGAGATTGCTTAACGTTTGTTAATAAAATTTTTAACTTTATAATTTTACAAGGTATAATTAAAGTATGTCATGCTCTCGTTACTATATTTCAATAGATTTTTTTTCCATTTTTTTAGTAAAAAAACTATATTTAAATAATTTTTCTCCATATTTAAAATTTACTACTTATTAAAATTTACATATTGAGTTTAATACCATTTAAAATTTTCGTGTTTCAGTTGATACAAATCTATTTGAACTGTATTTTATATTATCAGTTAATATTTCATTTACATTTTGTTGTATTATTATTTCGAAAAATTCACTGTTTTATATTGTAATTCTTTTGTTAAAGATTTTCTGGCTTAGTTTGTTTTGTCGCACAACGATCATTTTGTCACACGAGAAAAGCTTTTCTCCACAAGACGAAAATGAGAAAAAAATTTTCTTTATCAGGAATCTAAGATTCTGAAATGTATTAAAAAATAAAGAAACGTGTTTTTAAATACAATATTTTTATAATAAATACGCTTTGACTTATACAAAAATGAAATCTTTCGAACACATTTGAATACGAAAATCGAGCTGTCAAAATTCGAATGTTCCGGTGGTGATTGTCTCACTTTGTTCCATACCCCTCCAGTCTTTTTGTTGAGAAATCCCTGAATTATTCAACAGGAGAAGAAATCGACGTTTTATTTCTACCAATTCTTCCCAGAACATAAGAGGCATTTTTTCTGTTCTTTGAGAAAAAGTAAAGTATCTTGTATTTATTTAGAATATTTCTTATAGATAACAATTAACTCTCCAGCTCTTCTATTTGACATAATTGTTGTATGATCCACCATGCCATTTTCTCAAATTTTTCGGCATGCTGTCAAAATGTTGTTGAAATTACATGACTTAATAACGCTAAGATGTCGTAATTGTGACTTAATACAATTCTGAAGAAAGTTTATGCATCTAAATAATAAGTTTAAATCTCATAAAATAAAACGTAAAAAAATATAGGTTTGAAATATTAAGATTTAAATAAAATAAAATCTGAAGTTAATAAAAATAAAGATTTGGAAAAAAAATCTTTTTCAAAGTATAATTATCGAAGTTCGTCATCTGATTTTTTGCTAAGCATTTTATTATAACAGGACTATCATACTTGCAATCCTAGTTATAAACTTGTTTTAAATTATGTTTACAGCTTGGTCTATTTCTCCATGCCTTAAACATGAAATAATTATCAAAAAATAAATTAAAGCAGACTGAAGCTGTTTCCAGTAGATATAGAATGATGGAATTCGTCTAGAAATAACAAAAATAATATGAATATTATAAGAAATGTTAAAAATATAATCTAGAAATATGTATAAAATTAGTAGAATCAAGAAGAAATACAAGATCTTGAATCAAGCATATTTAGTTGCATATAGTGCCATTTGAGCATTCAAAATGGAGTGGGTTATGCATGAGAACCAATTTAAACTCAGAGTATTCAGCAAAATTTTGCTCAGAAAAATTTGCAAATATAGAATAAAAAAATTTAAACATCGAGTTTTATCTTATTTGATGAAAAACATGATTTCATTTTTAAATTCAACAAGCAATAATCAAATTTCAAAACCAAGTAACATGCATATAAGAACCACATGCAATTCACTGGAGAATTCACTATAAAATCTTTAACGCTCACAACATTTTGTGAGTGTTTATGGTTTTCCTAATATGCAAAATATATACCTCAAATAATGTGAGGAAGTAAAGTAGAAGCATAATACTGTAGTTATAAAATGAAATTTTTATTTAATTTATAATGCCTCGTAGGTTCTTACCGGAAATAATGTTTTATGAATCGAAAAATCGTAGAAATTTATTACTTATTTTTTACTTATTTCTTGATTCTTTAAGCATTGAAAATATTCGCAATAATAATTGGTAGTAGATATTCTTCAATATTACCATGCTCTAATTATCATTCAATATTGCGATTATGTGTTATTCTACATAATATATGACTACCATTTAGTATTGATAGGCAATCATTACAATTCAATATTGTGGATTTTTAGCAAATATCAACAAGATGGATCTTACTTGACGATAAAGAAATGTCCACAGTTTTGAAATTTTGAACCATACGAAAATTAACAGAAAGTATTATAGAAAAATTTCTTAAATTAAAAATTTTCTAAATACAGTTATGATAATTTCCAAAAATCATCTTAACTAGAATTAAATTAATTTTAAATATTTAATAGCACAGTTGATCGACGGGTTGAAATATGGTAGTAATCCTTTTTTTTAATATCTTTACATTTCTATGTTTAAATACATACCGAATTTTCTACGAACATGCCCCTATTGGGGACAAGGCCCACAGTGCTTATATCTGTTTTCATGACTGAGATCTCTGAAGTGTGAAGCATATGTCCCAGTT
>JAPDSC010086850.1:0-31569 GCA_026290005.1 Latrodectus geometricus | reverse complement strand
AAAAGCGAAATTCAAGAACAGGAAAAGCATTTTGAATGTTTTTAATATTTATAACTTATTTTTAAAATAATCAATATATTCTTTAAACATTTTGCACAAATCAAGTGTTAGCAACTACTTTATTAAAATAACCTTGAAATATTATTTTCTTTTATTCAATAGAAGAGGGGAAAATATTATTGAAAACATTGTTTGTCATTTTTAATACTTTTTTACTTTCCTAACTTTTATTAAATGTAACTGTAGATGTAAATGTTAATATTACACTAATATGTAGCACAGCAAGTGTAATGTTACACTGTATTAACATAAAGAATAATATGTTAATGTAAATGTTAACTTATTTAGTATATTAAACATTAGTTGCTACGTATTCTAACAATTAGTATATTGTATACCAAAATAGTATTTTCATACAATGATAAATAATTTTTTTTTGTTTGCATGCAATATGGGTTCATTAGAGATGATAACAATTATCATGTATTTGTTTTTGTTAGCATACCTAATCAGTGTTCTTTGTAAATATATATAATTTGTTCAATTCTTTTCTCTTACCATTTTTGTAAGTGGCAATGTCGTTCTAGAGCTTTAGTTTATAAATTACGAATATGCATTCTACTTTGCATTAAGCAATAACCTTTAATTTTTAATAACTGCATTTTGTTTTCACGCGTATTTTTTTGTTCCTTCGCATATTAAAATATTGGCACAGTCGAACTCAGTGTTGTATTGAATTTGATTTGAAAAAAGAAATATCAAAAAACGCACGAAAGTCTGTTCCGATTCCAGTGATTCCAAATAGAAGTTTACATACATTAACGATGAGGGAATTTTTATAATATTTATGTAACTGAAGGCACTTTTAATTAAGAAAAGAGTTTCAAAAAGTAATTCAGCAAAATTAAGAGATCTCCAGAAATTATTGATTCATATGAAGCAAAAGTTGAGTTATTGCAAAAGAAACTCAGTAATTTAACTATTATCGAAATATTAAGTATTTCCGATAATATATGCATTGTATGTGAAGAAAAAGATATTGAAACATACATTGACGATATTCAAACACTTCAAAATAGTTTAAAAGAACTTTATTTGCTTTTAGAAAGCAGAAATCATAACAAGGCTACTAGCAAGGATATAACTTTGAATTCATCAACTAACACTGAGACAATTTATGGATTATCTAAGTTATCATTACCGACATTTAATGACAATGAAGAATGGCTTTCATTTTCAGATTCATTAAAGGTCAATGTTGATTCTAATAATAACTTGTTGCATTCTCAAAAACTTCAATATTTAAAAAGCACTTGTAAATTGTGTATGCTCTTCAAATTATTCATGCAATTCCTGTTGCAGATTCAAATTATGAAATAGCTTGGAATTTGCTTAAGCATAGACATTCAAACAAAAGAGTTTAAATAACTACTCCTATTAAAAAATTATAATCGCAGCAACATACTGCAGGCTTTAGTTCAATTTTACAGCATGTAGATGTCATTAATGAATACCTACCATCTTTAAGTGTGTTAGATCAAAATGTAAGATGGTTTGCAGATACATTGATTACTTATCTATTAGTGGAAAAGTCAGATAAAAAAATACTCGCATCTATTGTGAACCTCAATTAGATAGTGATGAATTAGGAATTCTATATAATTAACTTTTGTTTTTAAAAGAGCAAGCCAGAATACTTCAAAGCAGTAATGTTAATTTTAAAGAATTTAAGAAACTAATCTCTAAAATCACATCTATACTCTTGGAAACAAAGACTGAATATTTTTATTGTAACAAACGTCATAATTTGTGGGTGTGAACAATTTTTAAAATTGCCTAGTTTCGAAAGATTTGCTTTTGCAACATCAAATAAATTGTGTTTTAATTGTTTACCTAGATTGCTCAGTGTTAGGTCATGCAAGAATGCAAGTAAATGTGAAATTGTTTTGAATAGGCATCATTCATTATTGCAGTTTTAAAAATCAAATGATTCTGCTGCACATTCTATAACTAATTGTGAAAATAGTGAGCTATCTGTAAATGCTACAATCTTTACTCATCAGAATATAGATCAACCTATTTCTGGTTTTTCCAAGTATATAAAGTCTAACTTTGTGAGACATGGATACAAAAATTAAGATGTTTCTTGTACTGCTTTGATTCGAGCTTCTCAATAACAGCAGAAATTTGGTGCATTGTCTAGTATTTGATTGATTCACAGGCTAATTTCATTACTGAAGGTTGTGTTGAAAATGTTTGTTTAATTAGATAAAATGCTAAGATTCAAATCTCATGTTTAGTTTCAACCACTTTGCAGACGAATAGAGAATTAGAAGTAACTTTCTCCATTTTTCGTGAGAACAGTCTTTCACATCCTCAGTTTTTATTATGGATAAGGTCTGTGCCAATTTACCATATAAATCACTGTCGCTAAGTACAGTTGAATCTTTCAATGAATTAGTATTACCAGATCCAAAATTCAAGTTATCACAACATCACAAATATATTCTTTTGGGAGTCATTAGTATCGGGTGAAACAATTAAAAGAAATAAAGAACTTCCCACAGCTGTTCGGTTGAAATTGCGATGGATAATTTTTGGAACCTTATTCTATTGTGTGATGCATGCTTTATATATCATTAAACAATATTGAATAAAATGTTGATGAGATGGTTAATATTCTGGTCTTTAGAAACAATTCTGGAGAACAGAATTCTTTCAAAATCAGAACTTAAAAGGGAAGATCATTTTAAATATACTTATCATAGAGACAGCACAGGTAAATATTGTAGAGTTACCTTTTAAGAAACAACCAGCAAAATGAGGAGATACGAGAATTTGGGTCTCAAAAGATTTGTTTTTAGTAAATAGGTTAGTCAACAAACCTGACATATGCAAAATATAAAAATTTCTCAATGAAAATCTTAATCTGGGACACATGGAACTAGTCACTAATTCTCAGTTCACTCTTTCATTAGTGTACTACCCTACCTCACCATCCAGTATTAACGCCTAGAAGCTGCACGACTAAGCTGCATGCTTTTGATGCATCCGCTAAAATATCCCACATGTGTTCACTCAATAATTTAGTATCTATTTGTCCCACAACTGAACCTGATTTGTTTGAAATCATAATTATATTTAGATTGCACCCAATTATTTGTGCAGACATTAAGAAAATACAGGCAAGTACGTGTGCACCAAGATGATATTGCTTTTCAGTGACCTATTGCTAAGCTCTGCCCTTTACCTGTGAAGCATTATTGAACTATAATATATAACATTGATGATTTTAATTTCATTTTCATTTTAATATATTGCATGTTAATATTTCACGTATTATTTCAAATTTGTATTGAAGCCCCTGGAGTGCTTCAAGAGGGACGGTTTGTATTTGTTATTGTATCTAGTCGGCGCTCCTTGTAGATATTTTTTCAGTTACCAATTTTGAAAGCTGCAGTATTGTTCTTGATCTTTTTAGTTTATAAACAACACAATATTCTACTTCACATTAAACAATAATCTTTAACTTTTGACAGTTCAATGCATTTTGTTTTCAAGCATATTCAAATAAACGTATACAATGAACTTAACTTTTATTTAGAATATTATTCATTAATTGTTATGTATTGTAACAATTAGTACATTTTGTACTAAAATAGACTTATACGATGATAAATAATCTTTTAATGTGAACATGCAACATGGGTTCATTAAAGATATTATCATGCTAACACATAAGTTTCTATTGATGTTCTCGCTCCTTACTCGACATACTTATTAATTTTACATCAATCATTATTCCATTCCTGTTATATTTTAATTAATTTACTTCCTCTATTTTATTTGTTTAATTTACATATGTAAATGTTTATTAACCTGCAGTTCCTTTTGGCACACAAAATTATAAGAATTGGAAACATTCTCTTTTTCCCTGAATTTATAAAAAATCCACCAAAAAATAACCTATTAGTAGATAGATTAAAAATTGCCATGGATTTAGATCCTAAGAGATTTATTAGATTAATAGGAGTTGCTTGAAATTTTAAGTAATTAGAAAAATTTTTGATTGGAGAACAATGTATGACATAAAGAAAATCTGATTTAATGATTGAAATACCTTCTGAAGACTTGTGACATCACATTCTATTTTCGTTGATAATATTTTTAAGTATTTTTGATGTCAAATATTCAGGCATCTTACAGCATCCCAAATTTATGTTAAAAAGATTATAATATTTTGAAGGAAATTAATAAAAATGCATAAATTTATTTTTGTTAGAAATAGCATCATTTAAAGACAATTACCACTTCCTCAACCTCAATATTTAGTTTTATTCCCTTTGCAATTAATAAGATACATATGTATTGGCATTTTCTACATTCTAATAATTATGAAAGAAATATTTGAGTAAATTGTTATGATGTATTTATTCAAATGTTTTCTTCTGATGTTATTAGTTGAAAGACTAATATACTTTATATATGCTACATTTTAGCTTATTTTCATGTTATTAATAAAAGGATAAATTATATTCCCGTTTTTTTAATTTTTCAGTATATATTCTTATTGGGGGAATCTTAGTCTGTGTACATTAAATACTTTATCTTAAAAAAGCTGCAAAACTGAATTGCATTCTTACCATTTGGATTGAAATTGTGTATATAGTCAGGGCAGGGTCTCACAATCAAGGATCCAGCTTCAGTGTACGGCCAGCAGTAGGCGCCGTCCCAAATCTGAGGACAGTACAATCCTATAAAAATTAATTACAAAATATTTATTCATGCACAAAGCATCTAAAATTTTTCATTTTACCCAAAAATCATAAATTGAATTACCAATAAAGATACGATTAAAGCAATGATATCGCAAAATAAAACTTTACTTTTACCACATTATAAACCAAACTCTTATAGAAATCGAAACTGAACATGCTACACTTAAAGCCAAAAATTTGACTATTCAATCGAAATAGAGATAAAATTCAAATCTTTTAGTAAAGTTTTCAAAATTTTGTTTCAAAAAATAAATTTGCAGTAAAAGGAATATTTACTTTTTGTATTTTTTTCTTTTTTAAATCTATTTTAGAAACAATGGAACTTTAAAACAAGCAGAACAAATTTATTTTTTGATCAAATAAAATTCTTTATTTAATCCTAGTTCCAGTAGATATTATTTTACAAATATTTATTTATGCGTTTGTTTTGAACAATAAACTGGGTCATTTACTACGTTCTGAAAAGAAATATGACGAAAATTCCAAGGAAATATTAACGTGCTATTAAATAATAAATGTATTCCACATCAAGAGAAGGAGACTGAACCTAATGTTTAAAAATTTGCTTACAAATTGAATTAATACCCAGTACATAAGACTATTTTATACAACATAAAATGTAAATTGCCCGTTAAACTGAATAATAAATTTTTTGTAAGTGCTATCTCAGATTCTTTTTTAAGAGTACTGTTTGTTTTTTTTAAAACATTTGCTGTAGTTTATGCTTTATACGTGAAAATAATCCAATTAATGATTTTTATAACTGTACAATATATTATATTTTCAATTCATAAAAAAATCGAATTATGAATTTGCTTCTAAATTCTTTCTCAAAGAAGATTTTTAACAACATGCAGTTTTGGAGTCATGAGTGACCTTTCGATCATTTTTTTTAACAAAAAGTCAAATTTAAGAATTTTGTAAAATTAAAAAGAGTATTGTAAACAAATTTTCTTTAAATTATATTCTCCGGAATATATATTTTTATTACCAAAAGTATCAATAACCCTATATGAATTTAAGAAAAATATATTCTAATAAACATTAGAGACCTAATTTCTGTATATACTTTAATTAAAGTAAACATTTTTAGAACTTTAGCTATAAAATTACTTTGATTTTTGTTTGTCGGTTTAATGTGGTCATATTTCGCTCACTAAGACTAATTAAATTTAAACCAAAATTAAAAAAGAGTAAAATAAAATTACTATTGGACTTAGACATGGTCACACTTAGGGCTCAGATTTAAGTCCTCTGCCATCCACATTATATATCGCTGGTCTCAAAGAAGAGCATAATAGACACTATGAACTGGGGCTCTCTGCCAGTACCATCCTTGGGCATTTTGAATCTGACAATGGAAAAATTTAACCTAACCTCAACACTTTCAGTTCCCTTCCCATGTTAGTTTGAATGATAATGAAATCAATAATAGTTTGATCAAGTCTGCATGACAATGCCAACTTGATTTAATCAAAAGGATTGAATTAAATATACTTTGTAGAGCCTCTTCTGAACACACTTGAAACTTTGGTGTCAGCAGTTCGATAGTTCGAGGAAAAAGTCTCTTTCACATATTTTTCAAATCGCCAATATTAAATCCTTTACATGTCTTCAGGAAGAGAGGAACTTTCCTGATTTTCAATCATACAAGGCTGGACAGGCCTCTCCTGAAAACTTTCTTAGGAGCTATGCTTTTAATTTTGTCTAGATTTTACACGATCCTTACCTATTTTTAGATATTTTGGTTTATCTGAGATAGAGTATCAACGCTACATCATCTGGGAATACAATCAACAAATTTTAAAACTATAATTTAAAATTTTTATTAGCAATTTCAAACATTAAACCCCACAACAAGGGTATCAAATCCATGAACTGTTAAATAGAAGATCAAAGCACTAAGCATTCAGTTGCATGATTGATTTTTCAACTACAATACGACACATCATTGTCTTGTTATTTTTAAACTAATATTAAGATCCAGTTTCAAAATTTCCTATTCAATTGAAGGAGTTCCTATTGCAAACATTTATTTAAAGCGATATTAAGGCTCATATTTTTATAAATAACACTTGCGTTACACTTATAATTAACATAATTGCTTTGCTTTTTTAATTAAATAAAATTTCAGTTACAAAAAAACAATTGTAAGTCTAAAGTACTTATGTATTTAAATAGACACAATGATAAAAATTTATTCCTCCCTTTAAAGAAGTGATACAATAATTACGACTTTGCTAATCCCTTCGTTGGATCAGATTTTCAATTCTAGGTATAAGACATGAAAGGTTATCGTTATAAATATTTTAATCATTTTCAAAAGCATAATTTCAGAATTTGTTTTCCTTATGACCACTTTCCCATACAAGTGTTGATTCAGCTTATTGCAGAATTAAAAAATTTCCTCACTGTCACTATAATTGCAAGTGGTTGGAATCTAGTACCCGCGAAATCCTGAACCGAAGACTTCACCAATGATCATTAACTTATATAGTTTTAAAATTAACTTCCACCGTGTTTGATTTTTGTTCAGATCATATTCAATACTGTATTCTGCTATTTAAGATCAATAATCTTGGGGAGAATAGCAAGGATAAAGTTAAGTACATATTGATTTCATAAACTATCAGGATATTACATTAACAATAATCACGATAAAATTGTACAGAACCAGCAAGTTTTAAATGGTGTCAAAGTTTGCATAACTATTAAGAGCAAGATCATACAAGAGTTTTTGAAATATTTATTACGGTAATTTTGCACCACGATCAGGTGACGAGGTCTCACCTGAGCAGGCACACTCTGCTCAGCTTATAAGCTACACCAGAGGATAAACTTAGGACGTCTCAGACTAAAGTGGAAGCATCCCTAACGACGGTTCTCCTGAAACCCAGTAAGAGAAAGTGGTCACCTTGGTCATTGCCCATGGCAAATGATGTTTCACTTTACTTTTCAAAACGGGTATCATAACGGGCTACTGAGCCAATAGATGATCCTCAATAGTGCTTAAAAATCACAGCTTAGAATTTGAAAGTTGCAGGACTTTTCTTTAATATTTTTTCTTTCCCGTCAACTAATGAATGTTATCCAATATCAATAAGTATTTTGCCTACATTAGATTGAGTTTTCCATGCAATAATACTCTAAATCTACAGAGAATCTAAAAGGTACATTTGAAATTTTCCAGTCTAATAAAATTTAAGACACTTTTTTTGGTGAAAAAAATATTATGATGAAGAAAAACATAAAAGAGGATTAAGAAACTCTATTCTATATTTAAACTTCGTCAAAGTTTTCCCCTTAGAGAGATTAAAATATCTCGGAATAACATCCCTTACCTTATATCCGCTTAAGCCTATTACGACTTTTTAAATGGATTAAATTCTCCTTTCTGTGCCTTTTCTTATCTCTAGCTTCGCATTTTAACTTAAAGATGTTCTAAGATCTTCTGCTGAGCTCCAATTTAAACAGTTTTTGGATGGAAAAAAATGCTTGTTTATGTTCATGGGCTTAATTCAATTTAGACGAAGCTCGTAACAACCAAAAAAATAAATTGTGTTTTGTTTCTTAAGCATGGTGGGAATTTTCTTAAAGAAAACTCAATAAAAAAAGCAGTCCGTTGCTTAGTTTTCGAGCCAAGAGATTTGAAATAAAATAGAATTAATTTAAGTATCTTGTTAAAAATAAATGATAGTCATGTGAAACATCATGAGAAAACGAGACATGGATGTGCTTAAATGTCTTTGTTTCTCCATGATTTTCTTTGTAAGCATTCATAAAATATTATATAAAGTTGTGATTTTCTCTACTTTTTATAAAAAATAATGTTTAAAAATCTCTTAATTTAGCCTAAAACATATGAAGAATAATTTTTAAAATCAAATTTAATTTCTATAACTGTTTTTAAAATGAATTCCAAAAGATGTATATGAAATCAGCATTAATCTGATTATATGGTGCTTTATTCCGTAATATACTCATTTGATTATTTTAATTAAAACTGAATTTTAATATGACCCAACACATCAGGTTAGGTTTCTATTAAAACCTAACCTGATGTGTTGGGCTCTACCAGTCAACTCCTGAGTTATTATTTGACTAGGTGGACATTACTGCTACTATCTATTTTACATTTCCCAGCCACCTTTATTGATTACGACAGCCAACTATACCACTGTGTCTCCAATTCTCACGTGGCCACTGTGGAAAAATTCGGGTTGGATGTATATTTATTGTCAGGTACAGCATGCTCTATATTTTTCTCCCCCTGCCTTGCAAAGAATGCAGCCTATTATCTTTGATGACATTACTTCCTTCATGTAAATTATCAAGGAATATAAATAAATATCAATTGTTCTTCAAGAATGCAGTCTGCTTTCATAGAGGAATGATATAATCATGAGGGAAAAAGGAATTCAAAGTATGAAGAAGGATTATAAATGTTTGAAATAGTTTAAATTACAGTTAAATTGTTGGACTTCTCAAAAATATTTTAAATACTGAAATTAAAATTTTTATGTACAAAAACCTACGTATTTTATAAGATTAAATTAGAAGATTATTTAAAATTTTTAAGAAATATCCTTAATGTTTCAATATTGGATAATTTTTGTAATATGGATATACAAAAAGTGCCCTAATGAGAATTTGCAGAATACGATTATATTTTTGAACCTTTTGTTTTCTTCAAACTCATCACCAGCTTTAATAATATGCTTATTATAAGAATATTATGCTAATTAATACTCTTATAATTAATATAATTATAAGAATATTATATTAATAAGAATAATATACTAATTAATTAGATAATTAGCTTAATTATTAATACTAATAATATGCTAATTAATGCGCTAAATAATTAGCAATTTATTATGATGCTAATAAGTTGCTAATTCAATACTTTCCACTCACTTATTTCCATTGCTGAGAAATGAATGATAACTTGGATTAACCGACTTGTTACTTAGCCATATCAAGTCTTGTTGTCACATCCGCATGCTTCCTTGACCTAACCCAGAGCTAGGCTCTAACATTTAGGTGGAAGCAGCCGGTTGGTTGCATTGTGATTTAGAAGCAAAGATATGTAGAGTCACTCCAAAAACTAATCTCACCACTCCCAGAGACATCATTTCACTTGGAAGACATTGCGATCGTGACGAATTAAACGTACCCTAGCCAACTTTAGTGAACCAGGTGGATCTTTGGTTAAGGCAAACTCTGTACTTTTCGGTTACGAGAAGGGCGCTCTAACCACCCAGCCCACAGCTGCCCAAGGGTGATAAAACGCATATCCATTGAGATTTTTTTTTTTTATAATTTTCATGTTCATTTGAAAATACAGATCATCTATTCGTATAGAACAAAACCTATCTTAATTGTAATATCCAATCAATTCGTAGTATTAGATCACATGATTACTTATCTTCATATGAAGAAAGTGCTTCATCTGAAGAATAAACATTTTGCGCATTATATTAATGCATTGAACTCATAAATAAATGTACAACATATATTAATTTTTAATCCCCACTAAGAATAATATTGATATTTAAGCATGTGCATATATATATATATATATATATATATATATATATATTTATGTATTAACAATCAAATATAAGTTAATAAAAAATTTTGCAAATTTCCTTTTACTTTCTCAATGTGAATATATGCATTTAAATTTTTAAGTTAAGATAATATATTTGACGACAAAATTGAAAACATGCCATATAAAAAAAAATCATATACTTCACATTTTTAGAATTTCATAGTACCTTGTACTGCTCACATGAAGTCTTGCGCAATTCCTAAAATATATATTTCTGTATATAATAAGATATTCAACAATAATTTTTCCACTTTTAAAAAAAATATTCGTTGATATTTATGAAGTGTGTTTTATAACATTTATTTAAGTGTATAAAATTTACAAGGTATCTAAAGTTCATTGATATTTTTATAAATTTTGTCTAAATTTACAGATATTTTACGAAACTGATTAAGGTAAAAAATATTACTTTGTTTCTAGAGAATTACATTTTATAATCTTTTGTTGAATGGGATTATTTTTTTCTTATTATTTAGTGTTAGATGTTATTTTACAAATTATAAATACAATCAAGTATAATTTGATAATACATTAATATTTATGGATTATTTGAATATATGAAATTTGTTGACCTTTTCCATTAGTTCTTATAATGCAACATCTAAAAGTAATCTGCATTCAAAAATTAATTTTATAACATCTTTTTTAAATAAAAAAAAATGTAAATAACAAATATGTTCTTAACCTAGAAAAAAAAATAATAATAAATGTAAATTTAAAAGAATAAGAATAGAGTTAATTATTTTTGTATAAGAATAGAATTAGTAATAAGAATAGAATTAATTATTTTTGTATAAAAAATATTTATCCGTTTGAATATATATATATATATATATATATATATCATCTAAATTATTTTTTCTTGCAAGATTCCTAACTAATTTATTAATTTTGTGACTATTTAACAAGCATGATATATTTTATTTCAAAAATATATCATGCTTGTTTAATGCATAAAATTAGTCTCTTAGAATTCTACATAAAATTTACATCTTTTGTATATTTTTATCAATTGGCTTTTAAAAATACTGTTTTTATATTTAATAGAATTTACATAAAATCTATTCTTATTTGCTATTACCTTTCAATATTAGTCGAATATTCCTTGCTTAAAATTTGGCCAAATCATTATTCGCTAAACAATAGAATCTGATAAAATATTTAATGTTCATTTGGTTGATAAAAGATGACACACCATTGATATCATGCAATTTCTTAAAATATATCATTGTTGTTATGATTAATTAATTGATATTATGTAAAAAAATAACTAGTTTTGTTGAATTTTCTGAGATAACACAAAAGCAGATTTGAACACGTTTGCGAAGCAGAATTGCGTACAATTTAAGATTATAAAAGGAATACAAAAGCATGAATAAATGGTTTTTTTCTTACACAAAGAGAATTTTAAAAGTAGAGCTAATTATGTTTAAATAAACATTCTGAAACAGTGGCATGTGATGCCTCATACATTAATGAAATTGTTTAAAAAGACATTATGCCAGCTCCTTTATTGTCACAAAACTATGATCAAAAATTAAGAAATATTAATTGTGACTAAAGTCATTTCAGAATCCACAACTGAAATGAAAGTTTAGAAAATATTATTTGCATAGTAATGTATATGCAAGGTGAAAAATGAAATAGTTCACATCCATGATCTTTATGGTAAATAGTACCTCTATTGCAAGAGATAGATTCTACTGCTTGGACCCTGCTTCTAAATTCAAAAGACCCCACCCTAAAACTTCTATCAAACTGGTAGAGCCCAACCTATGGCTAGGTGCAAGGAAGGTTGCTGGCATTTACATACATCTGCTGAACTTCATGCTTTGAAGTTTTCCGAGTTTCATCGTTTGCAAAACACGAATATAATTTCATATCTGTGAAAGGTTTTCCTATAAGGAAATAAAACCTCAGCGGAGTGTAAAAGAAAGTCATAAGACAGTTGTTTTTGGTTAGCAGCGAAATTATGGTTGGATTTTGTATATTTCAAAATCCAGCCATAAAATCGTTGACTACCAAATATATGTTAAAGGACAATATACTAATTAAAATAAATGAGCACTACTATATAAGTTATTTTGATTTTTTTTACAGAAATCTGACTTTTAGCAGATTATTTTCCTTCCTTGGGAAATAAATAATTGCAGTCAACTAAAATGCAAAATAAAACATGTTCGGGAAGAATTCAAGCTCTGAGATCTTTTTTAAAATTTTAAAATCTACTTTGAGAAAAAATGTTTTTTATTTCTTAGTATGTTACAAACATTCAAAGATTTTCTGAGACTAAATGTTTCGTTCTTCCCTCTCGGAAGGAAGACATCTAGGACAAGGGGAATTTTAGATGCGTCTTGTATATGGTAATAGTTTTTAAACAATACAGTACAGGGAATAAGGATAAATAACATTATCAATGACAAAAAAAAAGATGCATACTAGACCTGAATCAATATTCATTTAAATTCATTACCGTTTAGAATAATTTAGTTTTTACCAAATTTAGATTCTTTTAATGCTTGGGTATTTTTTATCTGTTGTTATTTAGAAATAAATGATATTCAATTAGAATTTGCAGAAACTCTCACCAACTAAATTAATTTTTAAAAAAATAACTGTACACTTTAAAAGCTCTTGAATATGCAAGTATGATAAGTGTTTTTGTTTTTAATGAAATAACAATTAAGAAAAACAAAAATGCATACCATTCAGAATAATTTTTCAACTTTCTAAAACATATCAGAAGAAGAAATAAGCGCATGAACTTAGCGAGAAACGATAAAATCATTTTGCAAATTTTTTCCCAATGAAAGCCTACTAGGATTTCCCCATTGCAGCACTACATGTGTTGGAAGGGATGGACCTTTTATACAATATGGCAAACACAGGACGTGCCATCGTGATCTTGAAATTGGGCGTATCTTCCTAATATAGAATCAGTTGCAGGCAGAAGGTTATACTCTGTAAACTTCTTAATTACAAAACCATAAAGAATAATTTGAATACACTCCTTTCCGATGCCGAGAATGACACCCTAACATATCAAGCCGCATGGCTTTTGTTGCAAAATTCAAAGCATTATATTCAGACGCAGATCTTGTTAAGCTCTTATAAGTTTATTCCACATTTGACAACTGCTTAAATTGACCAAACCCTAGACTGTAATATGGCAAATAACCAGTTCATATTATTTTGTGTAATAACGAATTCTTAATTTAAAAAAAATAAATTAATACTTTCAAATAGAATTGATAAGTTTATTCTTAAAAATTAAATATATAAATGTATTCATAGCTTTTAAAACAAAGAATAAACTTTGATAATGAAATAAATGCGGAGTTCCTTGCAATATTTTAATTATAAATCTTAAAACTCATTAGATTATACAGTAAGATGTCTTAAGATGTGTTGAAAAATATAAAATAATCAAAATAGCTAGAAATGAAATAATTAGATTGTCTTTATTTTAATAATCATTAGATTCATTCATTCAGAAATTTAAACAAAACTGAACTTTGTATTAAAAAATTACTAATTATATAAAAGAAGATATTACATTAGCTAGAAACAACATTTACATACGTGACGTGTATTTCTGGTTTAAATGAAGATTGCAATCAAATAGTAAAAACAAACGAAGGAGTTATTTGTTTATTGATAAGGAGCCCCAAACATTACTTTCTATTTTTATAAAGAATAGTTAAATTCCGCACATTAAAAAAAGCATTTTTCTAATAGAGATGCTATACTAAACAAACAATAAAATTTTATCAGATAATATTCTATTATAAAATATAGTAACGTATATATTTATTCAATATAATGTATCTCTTCCAAAATTTATAGCACAAAAGATTCTTGCATGCAATTTTGAAGGAAAGAAAAAGATAATATTTTAGTATTTAAGGTTCCCTTATTGTGCATTGGTATATATTGAATCATTCCATCCATACAAAATATTTTAATTATTCTGGATTATAAAGATTTATTGTAATAAGACGTACAATAAATAATTTTATGTGTCTGTTATTGTATCTGACAAACAGTGGTTGAATTCAGGTATTGCATATAATTAAGTACTATATATGCAATCTCGTATTATCAGCCTTCACTTGAGTGTCCCTGTTTGCATTGCTCTTGGCATATCTTACTAGATCCCTGTCTATTTGTCTGATGGAAGCAGTTTGATTTTCGTCTGCAGTTACAGTTACAAAGAGAACGTAATAACAAGCAAAGTATTTTGGCATGAAGTATAGGAGTCCAGAAAAATAATGAATTTTATGTATATATAATTCTGCATTATATATATATATATATATATATATATAATTATTATATATATAATTCCAAAAAAATATTTACTGATTTACTAGAATGTGTTTTCAGTATTTTCAATTACTAATTCATTATTTAATTAACTCAGATTTTTTCAATTTTAAATACAATAAATTTGAATTCGCATGTTTTGTTAAAATAACAATAAATTCAATTTCCACTATTAACCAAATTCGTAAGTCTAAAATAAGATTATGTACTGATTATTATGTGTTTGCTATTTCCGAAAATAAATGAAGATGAAGCTCATAATTTAAAATATAGAAGAAGCCAATGATCTACTTCTGAACTTAAATGTATCGGTATTACGAAATCTCATAAATATTATTGATCAAATCTTTAAATGACTTAGGTCAAGAAAAAAAATGAGTTGGAAATCATAATTCAGAACAAAGTTACAAAATTATGAAAAATATTAAAATGGATCTACATATTGAGATTATTATGTTTGCATTATGAATAGGTGTGAGAGTTTTATAAATAATTAAATTAAAATATATTAAACTTTTTTGTATTATTGTAAATGAAGTCAAGATACCTTTCTATTTCATATAAAATACAAAATATCATAGTGATCACAAACCCGGCAAGATTGAAATAATTCACAATAAAATAAGAGATGAAAAATTAAACAATGTGACTTATTAATAAACACTTTAAACAGACCATTATTCCCTTCTCATTCAATCAATAAATATTTATATTAATTTATAAACATTATTTCAGTATGTGCTATCGTAAACTACTTTTATAAACTAAACGAATTTTTCAAGAGCGAAAAATAAACAGACGTATCACTATCGAGTAAGAAACTGAAAATAAGTATGAGACGGAAACTGCAATAAAGATTAGCGTTCCACAAAAGACTTAATTAAAGTTTATCCAAGAGTTAACCCGTCCTAAAAATACATAAACCAGTGTAAATGAAGGGTCGGAGCTTCGGTCGTAAAAGTGACGCTCAAGAAACTCTCCTCAAACAGATCCAACGCAGTTAATGGTGGAGTTAACGAGTGTGCAGCATAATTCCTTACTCCTATTAAAAGTTTATATCGACATGAATGTTTGCCTACAGGATTGCTGATATACATACGTTTGGCGAGTAAGTGACGATGTCCTTATCCTACATTCTGTAGATGAAATAAATTTATGGTCGTTTTATGTATGTATGAATACATAGAAAGGAATAAGAATATATCCTGAAATAATGATGAAATCATTAATATTGGAAAGAAATATTTTTAGAAATTTCTCAGCTCAACCATCAACATCGAAATATAAACTATTGTTGTTTGATAAGGGATAAATTTATTGTATATTCAATTTTATATATAAAAAAAGAATACTTATAAAATTGCTTACCAATATGACCATGCCCATTTTATTAGCAAAATTGTACATATTATTCTATCGACCAATTTTGAAAAAGAATATAGCTGAATATTATAAATTTTTAATGACTTTAAATCTGAGAAAAGAACAGAATAGTTTATTTATATATATTCACTGAAATAGCAAAAAACTGTATTTTTAATTCATATTCGGATTTTTCTAAACATGTATTTTTAATTGGCATGCACTAGAAATAAAACTATACAAAAATTGAACACAAATATAAAAAAAATTATATGTATGCGTTGTCACTAAACTTTAACATTTAGCATTAAATCGCAACATTGTTTCTTTCACGGAAATGATGTACGTGATAATACGTAAGTGTCGTTAAACAGTTGAAAAATGAATTAAGCATAACAGATTGGTTGAAAAACTCGAAACTTGCACGCAATCACAAGCAAATTTGTAACTTATAGTGAGTAATTAGCTCACTATATGTGATAAGAATATTTTTTCACTCGGATCTCTGCCAAATTTCGAGGAGAACTTCTCTTAGATTTCACAAAGAAGATTGCACGGTTTCCTAGAAATACGTAAACCATAAGTAAAAATTCATGTGTATTGTGTAATATTAAATATAAAAATAGTAATAAATACACCGCATTTTTGTGTAATATTTATTATACTTATGTTTAAATATTATTTATATTAAGTATTGATATTAAAAATTGCGTAAATATTTTACAGCCAGTAACTATTGAGAGTGTACATACTAGGTTTGTATCATTAGCCGTACTTAACAATTTAAAATGTGTTATTTTACTTAAAGTTCTGGGAAGATAACAATTCACATTTTTTTTTATTCCTAATGCACGGCCACTGAAATTATCTCACATTTTAGCATTATAAGGAGCAGAACTGGTGACATCAAACAGAGTTTCTAATGGGTGAGCCACCCTTTTCCCAAAAGTGGGTGACTTGGAAGAGACGAAAAAAATCCCCAAATATTTTGAAGAGAGAAACTAGAAAATTCATAAAATTGACTTGTCATACATATGAATTATTTCACTTGATATGTATCTCTGTTGCCTTTAAATACAATGGATATTTGATAGGTTTGGGCATAGAATCCGCAACCTACAAGTAATAAGAACGATTCCTTTTCCTAACCAGGCCACTGTGACCATAATTTGAGATTCATCTATCATCATAAGTGAAATTTGAAGAATTTAACTATAAATATTTCCTTTAACAGATAAATCCAAAATAAAATAAAATTTGCTTTTGACAAAAATCATCTATATGTAAAATGATAGCTGATTATTTTATATAATCCTTTCAACCTGAATGTACTTATTCATTAAAATAGCATTATTTCATTGTGCTTTAAAAATATTTACACGTAAAGAATTATAAAGACGTTTATGAAGAAAAAAATTCACAAATTATTAATAAGTGAATAGAATGTAAAATCTGCCTTTAACCCGTTGAAGGTAGCATGGGACACAGTCACTTCATGCTTAGAAAATCAGTAAGTCTGAAAAATAATATTTTTTATCAGAAATCAATCATCATTTCAGTTTTTTTTTTTTTTTTTTTTTTTGACATTCCTTTTGGAATGGGCATTGTTATTTTCCACCAGCTATTCTTAGTTCGATTTTTCACTTGCTAATCTACTATTTGTCCTAAAACATATTAATTGCAAAAAGTTATTCTATGTTCTCTTTGTTGAATCATAACTTGGAATCCATATGTTATCGAGGTGATTCTGTGCCTCATCAAAGCTTTGTCTATAAGCCGAAGAGTTTTATTTTTCAATGTGTTTTTGGTGCATTTGTGTATGCCGTATTATTTCCAAACAGTGATGCACAAATGTAAATCAATAGGGTATCAAAAAGCGATGGAACGTTTGAGAAATCTATTAGATGGAGTTGAATGTTCTGCAGAAGATGTTGATCAAACCAAACAAGATAAACCAGTTGAAGAAGTGTGTGGTTCTCATTATAAAAATAATGAGTGTGAGTAGTGTGGTTTAAGTAATGACAAATCTAAATTAAAGGAAAATATATTTGTCAGAAAAAATCAAACAGTTTGAAATAAAGAAAAACTAAATCAAAAATCATCTCTTTGATCATTGATGAAATTGATAAGAAAGACCGGAAATTATTCAATTTAAGAATGCAAAAGGAGGAGTTGATGCAATAAATGAAATGTCTATATCCTATTCCACAATTAAAGAATCCAACAAGTGACTGATGGTTGTTTCCATTACATATTTAACATCAAAGCTGTTTAGTGTCAAGAAAAAGTCCCCCAAACTAATATGGAAATAAAAGACAATCCTTAAATACTAAGCTTTATCTCTCATAGAGCCTTATGTGGACTTAGCAAATGCTTTTATGAGATGTCTGTCAAAACATCAAGGAAATTAATTCAAGTGAACCAGACAATATTCAATGTCAAACAGAAATTAACCAGATAAAGACCGAAGTGTTACGTGTCTAGGATCCAAGACTAGTGAAATAACAATTTCTTGCACAAAATGCGATAATTTTATTTGCAAAATCATTGATTCTTCTTGTATTTGCCAAAGAATAGGTCAATTAAGAATCTATAATATAAACTCCTATTTCAGCTTTTATAATTTATGAATTTCTTATCTCCTAAACATTAAAAAAAGTTTTACCAAAAATATAATTATAGTTTTCTAATTAAATAAAGTAATCATTGTTTGTAATGAAATATTTTTTTAATTGACAGCTAATTTATTTAATAAAACTAATTAGGGTGAACCAGTAACACCATGTGACCTCCAATGTCAGGAGTGTAACTTCTGCTGGGTCAAGAACGGCGATATCTAGAAAAATGTGTGCAGGAAAATATTCCCAAATTAATTAAGTGGTTTTTTAGTTGATTTTAAGAATGCTTCTGTTGATTGCATTGCATTAAACAAAAGAGTGGCGCAGTATTTCAACCTCCAGATAACATGAACATATTACACGTGCTTGAACATACTGAACAATGTTTGTTATAATTTTAGCTTAAATTATCCCTGTTTAAAGACTATAGAAAAAAGCAAATTAAGCGTGAAATCAGTGTTACACGTAAATTTCAAACTTTGGAAAAATAAGTAATTTTTTTACGGACTAGATAACATAGACCAAGTTAGTACATTATTTTCAAAATGGTGGTCATTATGCAAGTATTTACAATAAATACCGATAAATTCTGGCTGATGATTTTGGGTTTCAATGTTATATTCATTTGTTATACCCAGTGAGATTAAAATACAAATATTGATACAATTAAATAAACTAGATAATAAATAAATAATAGATTGATTGCTCTACTGATACCTTGGGGTTTTGTTAAAGACAAAGCCGCTAGACTCAGATTAATCACCCAACATATCAGCAACACTTCATTGTAATCTGGGCAGATCAAAAGCAGAAAAGAACCCTTTCCTTGAATATTAAATAAGTATAAGATGATACTAAGAAATGCCTTAATGAGTGCAATGTGACATTTTTGTTTAAGAACATTAAAAACACACTTGCTAAAGAATGTTACACACATAAAACTAGTAAAAGCATGAAATCAATATTGCATATGTTTGGAACTTAGAAAAAGTCTATTTCTTATGTGTGTTATTGGAAAATAATGTAATCTTCAAATAATTTTATGTAAAAACACATTTTATTTCCAATGTAAAATTGAATGAAGAAATCAATATACAGCAGTATTTTTGATTCACAAATTCTACTCAACCAATGAAGGAATAATAAATGAAAAACCTGGGCATTTTTTTCATAATACATTTCTAAATTAATTTATTCTAATGGTACTTTCATGAAAATAAGAATGTATCACGTATCACTGAGTTACATTCTGAGGTGGATATTACTTTATTCATTGCGATATATCCTATGGTATTGGCTAAGTAATAGTCACCACACATTTCGATCGAATGCACGATCGGTCTAATATGCCCTGACCACAAGTTCTCGTCCCTTCCTATCCAATGACATGTGCTTACCTGACCGGCAACTTCTCTACTCAAACTCACTCATAGAGATAGAGTATCGTTATTATTAACCACAAAAAGGAATAAAGTTCTGAGTCGAAGAAAAGATGGTGCGGTAGAATTGAGGGAAAAGATTGAACGCTTTATTTAACTCACCTTAGGAAAGGGAAATTATAAAGTTAATAGAATACTTATACAGTGTTGCCATCTATATATATATATCACTGATACATATTAATAGTTTATATCAAATTCATTCATTTCTAGAGACACATTTTACTTACAATTTTAAGAAAATAAAATATTGAGAGAAAATAGTAAAATAATTCATCCTCTACTTGAAATAAATTCTAAACTTTGTCCTTGATTATTTAATTCAAATCATTATTCGTACATAATTAATTCCTTTAATTTGAAATTAAATATAAAATTATCTGGATTTTAATACTTCTTTAAATAACTAACGTCTTATTTATTTTTATTATTTAGATGGTAGAAACAAATTTTTAAGTTTAGTTCAAAATATAATACATTATTAAGGCAAATTTTTGCAAATTAAATTTATTAGCTCCAACACATTAAACTTTTTATAATACTTTAATCCATATCTTATTTGCTAGCATAAAAATTGGTACTTTTAGTAATATTATGTTTAAATTCGTAAAAGTATTGTGATAAAGTTAAAAAAATTTATTAACTTACGTCATTTCATCAAGATGTGTTTATCATGCATTCATATAAAAAATAAAATCCCATTGCTTGGTACAAGTTAGTGAGGTATTTCCTTTTGGCGACATCTATTATGCATTTATCTCATCAAAATCTAAATCTTTGTGATATATTACGATTTCAGAATAATTCTAAATTGAACTTTCAAGTATAATTCTACAACAAAAAATTTGAATTGAATTGTACAAGAAAATTTTCAACAGAGTTCTAAAAGAAAATTTCAAACAGAACTCTAAGAGAAATTTTCAAACATTCTAAAAGGAATTTTCAAACGATGTTCTAAAAGAAGTTTTCAAACAATGTTCTAAAAGAGTTTTTCAAACAATGTTCTAAAAGAGTTTTTTAAATGTTTCCATAAACTCCAATCAAATACCCTCACATCAAAGTTTTTTTTAAGACGAAACTACTGATAATCAGTGCACACGTGTAACTTTATCATATGAAAAAGTTTAATCTACAAATATGGCAACGGCACTAGGTTTTGGGATTTAGTTGACAACTTTTGCAGTCTCAGAAGTATTTAGCAATAAAAATTATTTTTGAAATAGTATAATTAATAAAAATATTTAAAAATAAAAAACATTAATGTTTAATTAAGCTGATGGAGAAAAAATTATTAATAATTATAGAAAGATTAAGTCTGCAAGCGAATGGAAAACATAAAGAGATTTTCAAAGGCCTTGAAAAAAAACATTCAAATACGAATTTCTGTGCAAAGAATTTTCTGTAAATAATGAAATGAACATTAATAATGTTTTACATAATATCCTTTTAAATATATATTAAAAAAACGCAACGGGAGCTATTTTAATAGAAACAAAGGTAGAAAAACATTTGTTATAAAAAGTTTATAAGATATGTTATTTCTAAAATTTTTCTTAATTGAAATATCTTGACATGATATTATAGAAGGATGCTAAAATGATCATTAAAACTGTTGACAACTTATAAGAATATGAAATCAATCACTGACACTAAAAAGATTCATGATTTAAAATAGCTTTTTAAAAGAATTAGGATTAAAAAACGCGCGGAGTAATAAGCGTATTGTGAAAGGTGTGAAAGGTAAATAAGTTTTAGAAAAACAGTCTGAAACAGGGAACAAAGCAAGCTCTAGCGAATACCCGAGTATTTACAAGACTTTATGAATAATGGCTTTATTTCATGAAGTGTCAAAGACAGAAAAAGAATAGTGTCTAGTCATGAAGTCATTTTAATATAAATTGCAGTTTTCACAATCTTCATTACCACACCCAAGGAATTAAGATTACAAATAAGTATTTTTAGCTCCTTTTCCTTACTTTCCCAATGTGTTTTAGTCTTCATTAGATGTGGAACAAAGTAAAAATGAGATCTAAAGACTCCGCATTTATAAATCAAAAAAAGTCAACAAAGTTCACTCCTCTCTAGAGTAAATATAGGTTTATCAAGAAGACATTTTAATTAATCTCTTTTTGAGGACACACATTTGGAATTACTTTAAAATCATTTATTGCATTGACTGATTTATCATAAATGTGGATCATTCGAGACTGAATCTTTGAGAAGATATATTTATTGCAAATTATATATATATATATATATATATATATATATATATATATATATATACACAATGCTTAGTTAGAAATATCATGAAGCGAAATAAATAAAAAAAAAATACCAAATTTATAGTTATGGCAATACACTAAGAACAAAAGCGACTTAAACAGCACCATCATCAATGAAAGATTCAAAAATTGTTTAATGTATTTGTGGAATAAAAATAAATACAATAAAGTTATTAAATAAGATTTTTTTAAACATAGCAGAGAAACATTGAATATATAACCTGTATACAAAGTCAAATTTACAAAATGAATCAATTTAAATGAACATAAATGAAGTAACAACATGGACAGCTTCCTCAAGAGGTGTCGAGCACATTAGTACAGGTTTTCTGAAATGGCTGAAAGTTTGTCTAAGTCAAGCCATAACATTTCTCTTACTTGTGTTGTTTCTTAAATTTAAAACGTTTTCGATATGGCTTTGGGGCCTAATGGCTTGACTTAGATATTAAGTTATTGCAAAAATGCCATCCTTTGTACCATTGTGATCAACACCCTCTGATGAAACTGGCCATGTTGGAGCTTTATTTATATTCATTTAAATAAATTAATTTTGTATACTGGTTGTATGTTTAATCTTTCTGCTATATTTAAATATAATCTTATATAATTACTACTGTATTTATATTTGTTCTAAATATATATATTAAACAATTTTCGAGATATATATATATCAACAGAATTACTGTTTGGAAACAAATAAATTCCATTTTTTTTCCTTTTTTAACGAAATATTGTATTTACTTTCTCGATGACCATTGTATGTAAAAATAACCATTCTTCGATAACTTATATTCCGCAGTAAGCAGAAAGAACTGCTGTGGATTGGTTAGATAAGGCATCATATTCAACTTGAGAGTAATTAGTTCAAATCGCGACTTATCCGAAGATCCATCGCGTGCTTTAATGGTGGTTGGAACACATAAAATAGTTTGTAGTTATAATGTCTTCAAATGAAATAATACCTCTGGATGTGGCTAGTTAATTCCGGGGATCTTCTGAGTGGTCCCCGTTTGCAACTTATGAGAATTCACCTACTTTCGGGATTATGATATCACACTCTGTTATATGGGCCCCACCTAATAAATTGTTATGAATTCTGGCCTTTATGCCAAAGGTGTGAGACTTAATAAAACCATAGACAATTGTGTAAGCATTTCAATTGAAAAACAAATTATTAAAAAGAAGGAATTAGAACGGCATCTGGTGGTGAAGTTATTGAATAAAAGTTTAACTATATACTTTAATCATTTAAATCAGTTTCGTTTCTACACTACTGGCCATTAAAATTGCTACACCAGGAAGAAATGCAGATAACAAAATGATATTTATTGTACAAATATATTATACTAGAAATAACAAGTGATTAAATTTTCAAAAACTTTGCTGCATAGATCCTGAGAAATCAGTACCCAGAACAACCACCTCTGGCAGTAATAACAGCAGCTATACGCCTGGGCATTGAGTCAAACAGAGATTGGATTGCATGTACAGGTACAAATGCCCATGCAGCTTCAACACGATGCCACAGATTATCAACCGTAGTGACTGGCGTTTGGTGACGAGCCAGTCGCTCGGCAAACATTGACAAGACGTTTTCTATTGGAGAAAAATCTGGAGAACGTGCTGGCCAGGGCAATAGCCGAACATGTTCCGTATCAAGGAAGGTCCGGACAATACCGGCAACATGCGGTCGGGCATTATCCTGCTGAAACTTAGGGTTTCGCAGGGCTTCAATAAAGGGTAGAGCCATGGGTCGTAACACACCAGCAATGTAACGTGCACTGTTCAAAGCACCGTCAATGCGAACAAGAGGTGACCGAGACGTGTATCCAATGGCACCCCATACCATCACGCCATGTGATGGGCCAGTATAACGATGATGAATGCACGCTGCCATGTGCGATCACCACGATGCCGCCAAACACGGATGCGACCATCATGATGCTGTACTCAGAACCTGGATTCATCTGAAAAGATGACGTCTCGCCATTCGTTCACCCAGGTTCGTCGTTGATCACACCATTGAAGGCGCTCTAGTCTATGACGCAGCATCAAGGGAAACCGCAGCCATGGTCTCTGAGCTGAGAGTCCATGCTGCTACAAACGTCGTCGAACTGTTCGTGCAGACACTTGTTGTCTTCCAAACGACCCCGTTTCTTGACTCACGGCTCGTGACGTGGTTGCACGATCCATTACGGCCATGCGGATAATATGCCTGTCTTCTCGGCTGCAAGTGATAGGCGGCCGTTGAGATGCCGCATGGCGTTCCGTATTACCGTCCTGAACCCATCGATTCTATGTTCTACTAACAGTAATTGGATCTCGACCGGTGCGAGCAGCAATACTGCGATAAGATAAACCGCAATCCCGGTACGCTACAATTCGACCTTTATCAAAGTCTGAAACGTGCTGGCATGCATTTCTCCTTCTTACACGAGGCACCACAACAACTTTTCACCAGGCAACAACGTTCAAATGCAATTTGTGTATGAGGAACCGGCTGAACAATTTCCTCATTTAAAGACAATGTAGGTGTCGCTACTGGCGCCTGCTTTGTCTGAATGCGCTGAAAAGCTAATCATTTGCATATCACAACACCTTCTTTCTTTCGTATAAATTTCACGTCTGTAGCATGTCGCCTTCTTGGTGTAGCAATTTTAATGGTCAGTAGTGTATATTAGGATGTAAAATTTTGAAATAAACAGGCAAACTCTTTTTAATTGTTCCTGTAAATGGACGCTTGGAGAAAAATCTGAGTAGTAAGAGAATGTAAAAAGAAACAATGAAAAATTATTTAAATGTGAAGAACTTGTTAAAATAAAGTTAGGAAATGCTAATTTAAAAGGCAATAGCCTTTACGCCCAAAAACATTAATGTTAATCTTACATTTACTTTTTGTTTCACACAGCATTCAGTTGGTTTTGATCTTTTAAGTAAAGGAATATTTACCAGGTTAAAATTAAAATAAAGTACGACAAACTCAGATTAAGCCTATAATTAATTCAATTTAAGAATTATTTTAATTGGGATTAAGTCCATCAAAACAAAACTAGTCACACTTACAAATTCAAGGGATTATGTTAAAAAGGAGAAATTGCAAAAACAAAGAACTCATTTATTGGCGCCTTTTAGAATTTTAATACCTGCATCAAAAATTCTGCTGCCTTTTGGCTTAATTGCCGTATCATAAATAACCCTGTAGGGAAGTGATTTTTACAGCTGCGTCCTGACATTCTTTCCTGATTTAATTGCTCATTTGGTGCTAAAAGAATGTAATTAAAAGCTTAGAATACCATTTAATATTTTTTATCCCATGGTTTCCTTTAATTTTGTCAATTGTTTAATTAATCTGACATGTAAGCCCATAATAAGATTTCAAGTTAATTTCGCAGAGCAGTTTACTATTTTTTTTAATAAATATTTTGATTGGGTTATGTAGAAATTATCATATTAACTCAGCTCATAAATTATTTTTCTAATGACTGTAAGAATAAATTAATCCTTAGCAAAATGTTTAGCTATTATAATGTCAAATCTTACACTAAGATTCATATTTTTATCTTCATCAGATATGTCATTACGTACGGCAAATATTCATCACATGTCATGTTTAGAGTATATCATCAAATGATGTTTCAGTTACATATTACAGTTACATATACAGTTTTTTTTTTTTTTTTTTTTTTTTTTTTTAAATAACACAATTAATGGAATGTTAATAAAGATTTATGCATTCAGTAAATCTAGAATAAATTGATTTTTCTGAAGTAGTTTTAGTGAAAATTTAAATATCGTTTATAATAAAAAGTGTGTATATATATTATATTGAATTAAATATTGTGTAGTGCAAAAGATAACCGTAGATGATTAGTCTAAAACACAGCCGCGGTTATTTTCTGAATCACCAAATTCTTAATATGTGCCATTAAATTATTAGAAACGTTCACAATAAAAATTATTCTACTTCCTTATTACAAGTAAAATAATAAATTTACAATTGATTTTGTGTGCATACTATATTATATTCTTTTACATTCAAAATTGTTATCATAAACTATTTTGCACAGTGTATTATTCGTAAATAAACAACTTTTCAACTTTTTGTGCAGTCTTATAATCCGGGTGAATATTTCAAAGGAATGTATGTAAATTTTTTAAAGTATTTTCTATACCATGAATGCACTTAAAAGTTCATCAACATTTCAAATATTAAAGTGAATTAAAAATTAGAATGTTTGCAGGTCTTCAAATAAAAAATTTTTACTTTTATTTCATCTTAGCATTCAAAGTTACTTTAATTTTGCTTGTCAATATGTTTATCTAATATAAACTGGTCAAAATTATTTCATTTCATAGGATCCGAATTGGTTGATAGTTTTTTATGCACCCTTTCTTCTAAGAAAAGAGATCTTCATTTATAACACTTCTGTTCTTTATTTTAAAAACTCTTACTTTTCTGGAACAATAAATTATAAAAAGCGCCATTTCATTATATAGATCAGGGGTGGCCAAGACGTCGACCGCGAAGACATTTTAGGTAGACCACGCGACCATCCCGTTAATGACCTCAGATATTAACAATTTAATTTATGACTTATGACATAGAATCAATGAATTATTTAAAATAAAAATTTACTACAGTCTACGTTTTAAAACCCAAAACAAACTGTGCAAAGATTTAAGATTTAAAGATTTATGAGTAAAGGTTTACGATTTATATTAAACCTAAAACGGACATGATGAGCGCGATTAAAACATTAAAAAAAACTATAGAAAAGTATGCATCTCAATTAAGAAAACATGAATTGAGAAACTTCAAAAACATGGAGGAAGTGTGCATCCTTAATCCAAACCGAGATTTCGAAGATTTCGCTTAATACTTGTTTTGTTTAAAGAATTTGAAAGAAAATTCGTTGACTTAATTAGGTTGAAAGTAATGCTCAATTTTAGGATATTTCCATTTAATGAAAATGTCAACATTGATGAAGTATCTGAAAAAATAGGACATTTAATAGATATCACATCAGTCACGGTCGAGGAAGAAGTTATTAAATTAAGATGCGATATACTTCTTAAATCAAGAGTATATTTATCGATACTGATTTTTGGAAATTAATTTCTGAGGAAACGTTTGCAAACATTTACAAATTGATTTTGTATTTGAAATCATACTTTGGATTGAGGTATCTTTGCGAATCTGCTTTTTCAACCATGAACAAAAAACAAACATTGGTCGCATTTAACAGATGAAGATTTAATTTCGTGTTTATGCATTGCAATAAGCTCGTACCAGCCACAATATGATAAACTTGTCGCAGATATATAGTGCCAAATTTCAGCTAAACGAATTGAATAGGATGGTCAGTTTTTGATATATGAATACTTTAATTATTTTCGTCAGTAAATTTTTATATTGTAAATATTAATATTAAGTTTTTTTTTAGAAAAATTACATACTTTACCATATTTTCTTGTGACCAAAAATAAATATGTACGTTAATTAAGCTCTGGCATTTGTAGACAGCCTTCGACTTTTTAAATGTGGAGTAGACCCCTGATCCCAAAAGTTTGGCCACCCCTGATATAGATAGCAAATGTATCGTTTTAAAGCATTTTTGTGTTTTATCTGCAGATCGACATTCTTTTAAAACAAGGAAGTGCATTTATTCTATTTTTAAGAATTTGTTTTCCTGTTTTCCTCGATAATATATTTAATATTTAGTTTCATTCACAATTAAATTGTATTGTTTTAGCAAATATAAGAAACATTTCATAAGAACATATACTATTATTTATTTTGCACCTGATTATTATTCGTACGTAGATTAGACTGAAATTAATATAAGTTGTAGCATTTTCAGTTTTTATCTTAGAGAGAATTTTTTTTATTATTTTGACATGGAAAATTTTAAACTTATTTTTTATGTTAATACGTTAATATTTCAAAAATATTCACTTTTTTGATTATAATCTAAAGTAACTCAAACGTTTTTATATAAAATTTATATTAATTTGAAATTTCGTACAACAGTCCATTTTTGAAATCTAGTTTTATAATCTACTCGTCAAAATATCAAAATAAATTAATTTTAGTAATTTGATATTAATTAGATAAAAATACGCATTATCAAATTTGGAAATTTCCTGAACACGAATCTATAGTACTTTTTGCTATTTTACTTAACTGATTTTGGATACATAACTTTATTTGCCAACTTAATGTAATCATGATGAAAAGCGGCGGTACCTGATTTATTTTCGGCATTTCGGAAAAAATCTCTACAATTAACTTTAAAAGTCAAGGATTTTTAATAAATAGTTCATTGTGCTAAAAAAAAAAAGATTTGTAATTAATTATGTTAAAAATACATAAAATCTTTATTTCTATCGAATAGATTATGATATTTATTGAACAAGAAACAGAATTTGTTCACCAAATTATTTTCCATTTTTTCATGGCGATCAATAATGTACACAGGGGGAAAAATAGTTTGTATTGATATCGACTGTATAAGCAGTGTAATAAAATGAGACCATCGTCAATTCAGAGTAACTCGTGACTTTTCTAACAATAATACTCATAACTCGAAACTTTCTGATGCCAGTTGGTAATGGGGAAACACATTAATTTGTGTATTGTGCTGCTATCTATTGACAGAATAATGAAATGACGAAGTGAATGTGTTGAATTGTGACGTAAGAAACAATGGATCTCACCAGTCAACCAATTACGTCGAAAGAAATTTCGGCCTTGTCAACACTAAATATTCTATTCAATTATTTTCTTAATGTTTCATCTATCAACAATTTTTACTTTTTCAAATTATAAATGAAAATGAAGTTGATAAAATTATTATTTAGTTTGTAAACATGTTCGTAATACATTTCTATGCCTTTTTTGAAAAAGAATAGCAAAATCCCTATAAATGGAAAAAAGCTTTATAAAGAATAGAAAATAGTGTAGCTTTTAAATTAAAGAAGACAAATAATTTATATTAAAGAAGAGAGAGAATTTCAGGTTTTAAAATTTTGCTTACATTTTTAATTTTATAACAGTTAGATGGCTTTACGCGAATTTATATATTTAACAGCATCGATATTTATATAGACTTGATTCTTGATGATGAGGGATTATATTAAAAATAAATTATTTTGAAGAATGAGTTTTTATTTTTGATGAATCATTATTTTCCTTGCTGATTAACTCAAGTTTTGTGGTTGTTTTGAATTTTTAATATGTTATTATATTGAGAAATTTCTCAATAATTTATTAATTTTCATTAATTTTTTGCCAGCTTGAGAAGACAAACAAAAGTCAGGAAAATGACAGTAAATGGTAAAAAAATCATTATGTATAATCACAAGTAATATTTAGTAAATACTAAAACTATCCATAAGCAAATTCAATTTTAAGTAAGGAATTTGTTATTCAACTTTATATTAGGAATTTAATGTAAATATCAAATGTACAACAAATATCTAGAGAGAATAGATTTGATGAATAAATAAAATCCTCGAGTAAGTGTACGTTTAAAAAAATACACGATTTTTTTAAACGTATACGAAAATACATGAAAGAAATAGGAAATTATAAATTCTAATAATAATTTAAGTTGCATTTCAAAACTTTTATTATTCAAAACAAAGTATTACTTTAAATTTTTTTAATACCCACAAAAATTTATTCTATAATTTAATAAATACTTATTAGTATTATAAAAACACAAATTATAGCTTATAACTGTCAGAAATCATTTCAAATATCGAAGCCTATAAAACGAATAAATTATTTAATAAATAAGAAGCTTTTGTTTTATTTTAGTTAAAACGACAATACAAAATTATGTATGGGAATAACTTTACGCTTTTATTAATGCTGTTTACCTTTATAAACTTTGATCTGAAAGAATATTTACGGAACATCTCAATTATTTTTTAAGTATTCTGATTTTTCTTACAAGGATGCATAAAAAGTTTTTCTCAGATCATTTTTTTTTCCTTTTTTATAAATGATACTAATTCATTTATGTATATTTTAAATAATTAATTTAAATTATACGATCATCAAGTAATATAGCAGCATTTTGTTTGAAAACTTGCTCATTTTTAAAATACAACTCTGAAAATAAAATCTATTTGTAAAAGAAATATAAAAAAACTTTGAACTATTGAAATATGAAAAAGTAAGACTAATTTTGTAAAAAATAGAATTTTCAACACAATTAATTTGACATTATTATTTTTCACTTTATCAAAAAGAAATAAATGATTATATATATTTTCATGAACTTCATGGAACAACAAAAAAATCTGAAGTCCTGTTTAAAACTTATATAACATCATGTAAATCAAAGTTTTCTCTTGGCTTATGTCCTTTACTAACAAGATTCAGAAAAAAGCAGCTCTATCAAAAAAAAAAAAAAAAAAAAAAAAAAAAAAAAAAAAAAATGATACCAATATATCATTAAAATATTTACATAACCGAATATTTTTTTCTTCGTCAATGGTCTAACGGATTATTTACTAAATGATTCTGGATTCATCATATTGTGGTAATAGCCTAATTTCTAAGGAGCTAAAGATCTCGGGTTTTATACCAGCCATGCTTAAAAAATGTTACATAAATGTTGTTTAACTGCAACATGCAAGGGATCGGGGTGGGTGCTTCGGAATTTTCTATGCTTCTACAATTGCGAAAAATAAATCGATCTCCTTATTATAGCTAGAGCCCCAGATGACATACTTGGTGAATGTTATTTACCTTACAACGTTCTTTGGTGTTAGGTTAGACAGTGTCAGACAACTACTTACTCTTAATTTTTTTTTAATCTTAGAATTTTAAAAAAAATCGCAATATTTTTGTTCTCAGTTTTAATGGATATATATTGCTTACTCTTTTGTGTGTGTGATTAGGGGAAATAAAGAGAATTTAATTAGTTTCGCAGTAAAATTAATTTCTTACGGAGCACAGTTAAATTAGATTCTAACTCCTTTATTAAATTCTTAAAGAAAAAAATACAGATCAGTTGTTCTAATTGAATTATAATTTTAAGGGAAAAGAGACTAACTTTAAATTAAATTACTAGAAACAAGTTTCAATGCTCGTGGTTGTTACAAATGTATAATTAAATTAATGTTTTTAACTCC
>JAPDSC010086843.1:3165-13812 GCA_026290005.1 Latrodectus geometricus | reverse complement strand
TCTTTTACTTTATTTTTGAACGATACTTTGTAAAAAAAGAATTTTCATGGTGTTTCAAACAAGATATTTACCATGTGATTAGAAATGAAAGGGAACATTTAAAAAGATTCCAAATGGTGTACCGATACGAGAACAACTCTTCTTCTTCATAAGTTTCTTAGTTTTATAGTTTTGAAAATAGTCAGAAAGAAAATTCAGCATGTCTTCTAAAGCTCTTAGTGAATAAATATTACACTATCTGATATTTTGATTCATGTTAACAACTTCATGCTGTTATTTATGAAGTTATAACAAATACAACCATCTAAAGTTTTAGTATCTTTTTAAGTTGGCCTTTTCTTGAAGGAAATGTTTCTAAAAAAAAGCCGTACTTTTAATGCGAGAGTCATACTTGTGGGCTTGTTGCACCCAATGCAATCACTTCCTTTGGATATTGCGCTGTAAAACCCAACCAACCTCACAATTCTCAGAGTGGAAATGTTGAATATATAATAGTTGTGGCTCTACCTTTACAATATTCATTTCTACTAAATTAAAACAATGATATATTAATTTTCAAAATGGATTACGAGTAATAGCATGAATTAAACAAAAGAATAACAGTATAATATAAAATCAAACACAGCCTACAAAAAAAGGAGACAGTAATAAAAGAGATGCAATGTGTTATGAATAACCAACCTATAAATATATTTAGTATTTAGTTACTTTTTTCTATAATTTTTTCTATAACATAAATAACTATTCTGATCGCAAGGAAAGAAACGGAACCAGTGTAAAGAAGAGAATTCAAATGATAAATTACGTTATTTAGTCTTATTTCTGTTATGTGCAAGTAAGTTAACATTCGCAATTGCATTTCGTTAAATGAGTTATTCATAGATTAAATGTACAAAACAAATTTTTGTGAAAATGATTAAGGATAATGAAATGAAACCAGATTATTACAATAAAAACCAAAATTAAGTTACATCCACAAAATATTACTTAAAAATACAGGTTTTAATTAGAACACCAAATGTCATGTTATACTAGAATTTCAGGTCATAGGGTTAAGCATCCTTGTTTTTTGTAGTCCCTTTTGATTTTAAAAATTATTTTTAATTTTAGTATGACATGTTTATGACAGTTAATTCTTTCTTTAATATTTTTGAAAATATTATACTGAAAACTGAAATTACTAACAGGAATTTTTTTTTAAATATTCTTCGTATTCACAGCTTTCACTTAAACTTCAACGGTGTTTTATAAAGAATTGTTCACTATATAATTTCTTCTATATGATACTGTTTATTAATGTACTCATATAAAAATAATATAAATTAACAGACACATAATGACTTATCTCACTAAGTGAAACATGAGAAAATAGTCGAATGGACTGGATTTTGTTAAACCGGTTGATTTATTTGAATTTGCTTTTATTAAATATTGAAAAAGATCATGCTATGGTGAAACACTTTTGCTCGGAAGTTGGCAGCAGCAGCTAGAAAAACTTTCGATCTTAACATTGGCAACACCAATCTCCTCTGAACAATTGCGCACGAGGAACAACAGAGCAGATCCCTTTTTCACAGACTATGTGAACGAACGAGCTCGGAAACCGCTTCTCTCTCAGAGACTTTGTATTCGCGACTCTCATTGGCATTTCTTTATTTTGCAAAAAAATTTAGCTAAGCTTCAATATATCTTGTGCCTTGCTAATATTTAAAAAGGATTAACCTGCACACCATATCTGGTGACCAAAATGTGAACAATCATACTTGGATTTGAATGTAACTCCAGCCCACGTGGGACTTTTATAACATTGACGAGTGAATTCCTTTGGATTAACATCTACAGTTCCATGACATCTCATAAGTATATGTCAGTGCTGATTTGTAATCATTAATAACTTCTAGGATGTAGGTAGGCTCTTTCTATAATTTTCTTAAGCATAGTATTCTGTACTTTTTGGTTATTCACTGGGGTCAGTTTCTTGGAAAAATTGTGTATTTTTTTTAACGCAAAGTTTATCAGATAAATTATTATTTGTACGTATTTTTCCCCATGAGCTAAATTCCGTTAACTACTCGACAATTTTATAAATTCTTTCGCATCGTGCTGAGTTTTATTATTTGATTTAATATATTGTATTATATGTATATTCCTTGTTTTTTCGTTATTTCATAACTAATATTTTTAATGTTTATTGTATTTATAATTTATATATCTTGGTATTCGAAACTATACGCATTTCCCTATTATTTATTTGTATACTTTGTAATTATTTTTCTGTTAAATTTTGACCATGCCTTTACCTAATGATTTTTCCTTTACTCAAAATTGTCCCTCTGAAGAGCCACCTTCGCAGGTTGCACACGTTTCGGTAAAAATAAGACCTTTCTGTAAAACTAACCCTTCCCTGTGGTTTACTAGGTTGAAATCGAAGTTTTTCCTGGCTAATATAAATTCCGATCTAACAAAATTCAATCATGTTGTCTCCTGCTTAGATCCCGATTTTCTAAATTTGGTACACGAGAAATTAAATTCGGTATTTTAGAGAAACCACCTACTATCGAAAAATGCGATGTCTTAAAAATCACCTAATTTCTGCTCATTCCGAAAGTGAAGCATCTAGAATTCGATTCTTATTGAAAGGAGTAGAACTTGGTGACCAAAGACCCTCCTAATAACTAAATCACATACGTTCGTTAGCTGGAGATACCGTAGGTGAAGCACTTTTACTCTCGTTATGGCTCACGAGGCTGTCTTATTACACAGACTATTTTAGACGCTTTCAGCGAGGATTTGAATAAAATAGCCGCAGATGATGACAAAATAAGAGATCTAGCTATCCTTTCGTATGTAAATTCTGTCACCCCTAACTCTTATAATTCTATTATGGCTCGCTTAGATCTCCAGGTAGCGCAGTTAACTCAACAAGTTAGCGAATTAAGGACTGCCCTGGAACGCAGTTCCCGTAGACCTAGGCGTTAATTTCCTCCGATTATTTCAACGCAGCAGATCTCGCGAAAGTTCCCGCTCTCTCACTAACTTCAGTCACTACGAGGAACATACGAATGAACTATGTTTTCACCATGTCAATTTCGACGATCAAGTGCGAACGGGCCAAGCTCCATGTTCTTTTCATCAGTCGGGAAACTAAACGGGCGAACGCTCACTGACCAATCTAGCGAATACCAAGTGAATCGTATTCTTCTGGCCGACACGTCTTCAAAATTAAATTTTCTAATTGACACAGAAGCCGACATATCTGTTTTGCCTAAAAAATATGCTTCAAAAACCACACCCTCTGAAAATTTAGCCTTATATGCTGCAAATGGCACTAAAATTTCTACTTTTGGCAACAAAAGCCTCATTATTGATTTAAATCTCCACCGAAAATTATTCGTCATAGCTGACGCAAACCAATCAAATGTAGGTGTTGATTTTCTTAAGCATTTTGAGTTACTTGTTGATGTCAAAAATAACCGTCTGATCGACTCTCGGACGTCTCTCTCGTCAAACGGTATATCCTTCAACATTTTTCCCTAGATTCCAACATATCCGTACTTATCGGCGATTCGAAATTAGAAAAATTACTCGCTAAGTATACACATTGAAACTAAGGGACCCCCTGTATTTTCCAAACCTCGCCAATTGGACCCAGAATTACACAAAACAGCGCGTTTAGAGTTCGAATACCAAATGTCTCAGGGAATTATTCGACCGTCCAAAAGCCCTTGGGCCAGTCTGCTCCACATTGGCCGCTAATCTAACGGTGATTGGCGCCCATGTGGCGACTATCGTCGCTTGAACGCTGTGACAACTCCTGACAGGTACCCTGTACCCCATATTCAGGATTGTACACAGGTGTTTTCGGCAAAAATATTTTTTCTACCTTCGATCTGGCAAGAGCGTATCACCAGATCCCGTCAATCCTGAGGACGTACCAAAAACTGCTGTAACCACCCCATTCGGTTTGTTCGCATACGTTAAAATGCCATTTGGAAAGAAAAAGGTCTCTTGCTGATTATTCCTATTTGTTTGGGATGTTTAAAAGAGTTCTCCTGTTTAAACTTCAGCTGGGTTGATGAAAATTCATGTTTATTTATAATAAAAAAAATAAAATACCGACTCTCCAAACAGGTAAAATGACAAAATAAAAAACAAAAATATCTTAAACAATTGCAATTAAATTTGAGATACAGATACGCAAGAATGTTAAATTTAAACATATTTTATTCCAAAAATTCATTAAATTCACGACTCTTTCTAAAGTTAAATAGTTTTCTCAAATATCAAGGTAAAACATAAACCGGCAACATCCACTGCACATTCAAGGTTCTCATAACAAAGCAATTTTCCTTCACCATGTAGCATCATACCATTTATATCACCGTATGAAATCTATCTTATATTGTAGCTTATCTTCAATTAGTACCTAAAAAGTATTGTTGTATGTCTCACAAGTAAACGATGTGTTTTTAAAAATTAATTTCATTGATACCTAAAAAACAAAGATTAATAAGCGTAATAAATTCATCAACGAAAATCAGAATACATATTGGATTATGATAATTATTTACATTTAGTCATGCAAGACATGAGGAAAAATGGTCAATTATAGATGGCAATAATTTAACTAACCAAACGATAAGTAACGAAATCTTTTAACTTCCCTAATTTAGATGACAGATAAGAGGTATTTAATAATTTATGCGTTTTTATGAGACATTACTTATTTATACTATGTCCTTAAAAATGCAGTCAATGATTTTAGCTTATATTTATGAAGATATCTCTCTCAAATTTAAATTAAACACAGGACTCTTGAAAAAATATTACTTTCCAACTAAACATTAATTTTTTTTATTAAACTTTTGCTATATATAAATTATTAAGGAAAAAAAAATATGAAAAATTTAGTTGTGTATAATATCAATCATAACCTTCATTAAAGACTCTATTTACTGTGTTATGATACTGTTTACCAGTCTTGGTATATAAAAAAGTTGTATAAAGTTTTTATAAAACATCGTTTCGTCACCCGGTGAAAATATATGTGTTATAAAATTGCACTGCTTGTGAAAGTGATAAGTGCTTATTGCATTTATTGCTGATAAAACCAAAAAAATAGTAGAATTGCTTGAATCTGACTTGTGGTGTTTTCTGAGTTGGCTCTTCCCACGAACTTTGTGCAAAAATTAAACAAAAGGTGATCTGTGTGTTGAGCTTTTTGCATACTGCTCTCCGATTACCTAATGTTTTTGAACGAGTTAACTCTAACTACTGATATTTGTCATTTACCAAATGTCTGTTTCTTGTAAACTAAATTAGTGATATTGAAACAAAAGGATGGATTAGATATTCGGTAATGCATGTGTGAAAAAAAAAATAACATCATAATATAAAATGAAACATTACCTGATAGAAAAAAGTAATAAAAATGGAAATGGTTTGAATTTCCACACAAAAAAAAACTTATATAAAATACATTAATTCTTTCTTACCTAATTGAAACGGTCTCTTAGAATTTCACAATAACATACGATATCTTGTTAAATTTGTTATAATTAAAATTCTCCATAAGCAATTAGTTTCGATCACATTGCTGTCGTTGCTTGAAACTAATGCTTGAAAGCTTTGTTATAGACGCAGGGAATAGAGAATTAACTTAAATTCAGGAATTTATTCATTAAGGCTGTAAAAAGATTTGAAAATATAACATTATAATTTAAATAAGGATAAGCAAGCATGGGAAGTTTAGTTACACTTTGAGTGGAAAATTTATTAAACTGAAAATTTTTCTATAGTTCTTTGATGACTTTTTATAACACTAGATAAACAAAAAATTCCGAATGCTTTCATTTAATGTAATTTTAACACAAGACATAGGTTTTTAATATTTTTCTCAATATTTACAAATATTTGATAATCATAATATAAACTTTTTTCAGGATTTTAAATTTATAATATCAGACACCCACGCATCAAAGAAATAGAAAAAAAAATTAAAGAATCCTTAACTACACCAACCAGACAGAGATAATACCGAACAAGTATTTCAATATTTATACATGCAGTAAGTTATGTTAACTTTCAATTGATTATTAATAGATAACGCGAGATTGACTTTCTTACTCTTTATCAAATTTTTGAGTCCTTTTCTTTCTTAAAATTGCATTAGTTTTATTTATTTTTTTATTTTATTTATTTATTTATTTATTTTTCATTTATTTTTTTTTTAATTTATAGTAGATATTACATTGAAAGTATAATTGGTGGTGAAAAATTCCAATGAATTCTTTATAATCACAGCTTTCATTTAAAAATCTCTCTCTCAAATAAAATTCGACAATATATCTTCTTATGTACATTTTAAATATGTTTCTGTGTTTACGAGTACACGTATATAAAGAAAATAGAATAACATCTCTAAAAGCTTGAGCTAACCTTTCATTTGGAAATCTAAATGAACAGTACGTTAAATAAAATTTTCTAATATTTGTCATAAAATAATTTTTGCTTGTCATTTGCAAACTCTAAAATTGAGTCTACCACTCATGTTTTAGAAAATGATCCACTTCAAGAAAACGCTTTTAGAGACAATGAAATAAACCTCATTTAGTTGTATTAGCTCTTATTTCATAAGCAATACTTCATAAATAATAGCAGTTCTACTGCTACTTTTGCAAAATGCATGACCTTTGAATACCAATAATGTATTTTTTCACCAGGTGCCAAACAAATGTCAATGAAACATTTTATATAATTTTTTGTATCCGTATACTGGTAATTAAGAACACGTTTAAAGGTAATAAACAAGTTGTTAAAATCTCATTGAATAATAACTGAAGGCTATCTTACTAATATGTCAATAGCAACCGAAAGTAATGCTAGTTGTTAATATTAAATGAGTCTATCTTCGTTTTTGTCAATCAAATATTCAGGACAAAATTGACTTTTATTATTTAGACAACAAGCGTTGTCTAAATAATAAAATCAATTTGGTCCTGAACATTATTTTGTTATTATAACAATAAATATTTATTATTATTACAACATAGACAACAAATTGTCTAAATAATATAACATAAGTTACCTAATAATTACTTATTTATGTATTACAGGTCCTTGCCTTTCCTATATTTTATCAAAATTTTGAGACCTATTAATTTTTGAGCTGACAAATATTTTCTTGCTTTTATAGATAATATAAGATTGAAAGCTAAAATAGCTGATGACAAATTTCAAAATATAATTCGTTATCACAGATTTCATTGAAGATTTAATTGAAATTTAACAATATATTTTATGTTTCTTTAAATATGAGTCATTCTATCAGTATAATTATGTAAAAATATATTTTAACACATTCAAATACTTTTTCCCATATGGTGAAAAAGATGTTTTTCTTGACATTATTAATCTAGAGAAAGTAATCGGAAAACTTAGAGCTTGATTATATGACTTTGTCAATTAAATCTTCAAAATGAAATTATTTGTAATATTAAAATAAAGGTGAGCTTTGTGTGCAGAATACATGCAACACACAATTAACTTCACATTTCTCAATGTTTCATTATTGATTAAGTGATATGAGAAATCTGCGACATGTATTTCTCTATAGTGATTCAAAATACTGACATAGAAATAAAGATATCGATTATATAAATGTAAATATTCATGTTCTAACTAAAAAGTAACAACCTACTATAAAATAAAATAGTGCATGTGAGAAATGGAAAGCGTCATAAAAATAGAGATAATTAAAATATCCAACTTATTAATTTTGTTTTAACTTCAAGTTACTCTTGATTGAAAGATATCTCTTAGAATTTTGTAACAACTGACGTTTCAATGACAAATTATTTGTATTAAAAAATTCGATATAACTTGTAGTTTCAATCATACTTAAGATAATACATTTAAAAACTAAGCTAATTCTAGAAAGGTATGTAAAAATATCTTTCAATAACTTAAAACAAACAAATTTCTCAAAACATTTTCCTCTCACCATATAACATCCAACTATTTATATAACCCTTCAAAATAAAACTTATGTATTTGCGTATCTTAACTTAGTCTCTCGAATGTAATGTTGCAAGGCTCTCACATAACCAATATTTCTTTTAGAAATATTTAAATGGGATGCACCTCAGAAATATTGATAAATAAATACAAATACATTTTTCATTTATTACTAGATTATATCCTAATTACAGAAATTTAAACAGAGTCCTAAGAGAAAGTGTAAAGATATTCAATTATAAATGGCGATGATTTAAATAACCAAGCGAAAAATGGGGATATTCTTGAGATTCCCTAGTATGGAAGACAAATAACAGATATTTAAAAATTTATAGTATTTTATGACACATTAATTGTTTATAGTATGCAATTTAAAATGCATTTAATGGCTTTGGTTGATTTAAAAAATATATATATCTCATTCAAATCGAAATGAATCACATGTCATATATAGTCGATAGTTTTTAAGTTGACGTTTTCTTGAAAACATTGCATTGAGAATTGAAATTACTAATGAGAATTAATTTGAATTATTATCTGTATTCTAGTCATACGTTTATAATTAAGTAGAATCAAATAATAAATTATACTGCATGAATTTTTAAACAAGAGTCTGTATATTGACATACGGATATAAAAATTAATCTAAATTTCGAACAAACACAAGTTCAACCAATTGAAAAAAATGTAAACATAGTTACATCTTTATACACTGCTTAAAACAATTACAGGATATTGCGATTTTAGATGGATCTTGTGGCAGGGAAACATTTTAGCTGATTGATACATGGTCGACAGAGTAGGTTATATGAGAATAAATTATACTCGTTTGGCAGAAAAATCTGCATTTTATTAAGTATTTGTGTACAAAAGGAATAAACGGAATTTGGAATGGTATAGAGGTCTGTGCGTCCGTCAATGGAGATACTACCATAAAACTACATTCCCCCACCACCAAATCAGACACTTTCGTGCACGAACGCAGGATTATTCCTAATGTCACGGTCATTCCATATGAAAATACGCCTATTATCTTCATGAACATAAAAACCGGACTCGTCAGAAAAGAGAAAATTGCTCTTTTCATTTCTCCTCCAGTTCACATGCTCTGTTGACCTCTCCCTGAGGTCGTGACGATGCCTTGATATTAGTTTAACACATACTATCGGTCGGCGAGATACACCCCTACACCATGGAGCCGGTTTCGGACAGTCTAAGTTGAAACAGTGGTGTCAGTAGCCATGCGAAGGTGTTGTTTTAGAAGAGCAGCGTTCATGTTCGGACTCTCCGAGCCGGTAACGCTAAATAATGATCTTTATTTTGCGTTATTGCCCATTTAAGAACTTGCCCTGATCTTTGGCTTGCATTTCTAGACTACAAAAAATGTTTTCAGATCCTTTAAATCACACTTTGTGATACTCCAATGGCTTGCGCTACTTAGGCTTGAGCGTGGCCCCCTTCTAACCTACTAACAAGTCTCCAAGCTTCTATATCGCTATGACTTCGCTGAGTCATTGTACTCATCGAAACAAAGGAGTCACTGAATGTCGATCATCCTTGTCTTCATTGCCTATGCGTGAGTTGAAGGTCCATATTCATTCACTGCCGCTGAAGCGACGTTTTTGACTCGTCGAACATAAAATTAGCATAGTCCAAAGTTTGAAAATCAGAAAAACTTTCATTTGTGATTCTCTTCTTTCATTTTCAGCAAAAAGATTTTTGCTTATGTCTTTATTTTTTATAAAACATACAATATCCTTTAATTGTTTTTAGCACAGTGTGTTTTATTTGTTTAAGTAGTGAAATATAAGTCCAATGCTATTAAATCTAAAAAAAGTAAAACAACAATCTATTGCTTAATTATGTGAATATGTTAATATTTTCTTTAAATTAATTTTTTATTAAAATCGTCAATAACCTAATAACCTGACTTAAACGAAGTGTCCAGTGTTCAGGCTGCTCAATGTTTACCACACGCTTCTGAGCATTGTAATTTTAAAAGACTGATGAATGTGATTTTCAAAATTCTGTTCTTAGTAAATTAAAATATATATTTAAAAATAAAAACATATATTTTGCGTCAAAAGGTAGTATGGACTAAAAATAAACAGTGCAGCATAAAAACAACTAGTGCCTGAAAGAAAAGCAGAGCTTTATAAGACAGATAGGGTGATTAAAATATCCGAACTCTATAATTAACAACAATTTTTAGTTACTTTTGAGAGAAAGCTCTTTAAATTTATGCACACAAACAAATTCATTAACAGTACCTAAAAAAAGTAATATATATATATATATATATATATATATATATACAATTACCCCAAGCAGAAAGTGAAATGGAGCAGAATAATAAAGCCCAGGTTAAAATTTGCAATTCAAATAAGATGTTCTTTAAATTTACTCTTTAGTTTTATTATTTCTTATTAACATTGATATGTTTATGCAATTTTATGAGAAATCAGTTATAGATAAAATAACAAGAAAAAGTCTTGGTTAAAACTATCGAAGCTTTTAATACATTTATAGAAATTACTGTAAAATATTATTTGATATTTTTCATTTAAAATTTAATATAATTTGAACATAAGACATAGGTTTTAAATAATTTTCTCAATATTTACAAGTCCA
>JAPDSC010086834.1:0-10192 GCA_026290005.1 Latrodectus geometricus | reverse complement strand
TGACCGTACAGTAAATCTCAGTTAGTAAAAGTAAAATGTTTCTGCAGTTACGCAGCAATATTAATGGCAAAATCAGAATAGTTTAAACATCCACGGTAAATTTAAAAATACACATCTTACTAAGAGTACTATGATTACAGGTTGACAGAGAAATATAGAAGTATAAATATTCCTTTGTTTAGGTGGAAAATGATTAGGGAACCATTAGATGTTAATAAATCCTTCTATCCATCAAAAGCAACATTTGCCTTATATATTATTGAAAATGATTCACTATCTCTTCCATTGTACAAGGTGTTACTTACGTATCAATTACATACACATAAATATTCGTAATCAGTGTTATGTAGAATGCTTATACTCAGTGGTACGTAGTATTTATAATACTAGTACATAATACTCATAAATGCTACTTATTATTTTTTATATTATATAGATTTAGTACTGAATACATTGGAAAGAATTCACCGAGTTTTCCAAGTTCACTACTTGTCAATTTTCAGAAACATTTTATGTTAAAAATATAAAACATGATGTGACAATAATTATAGGTATTTAAATCATATCTATAATTTACTATGATTGCAATCTTTTCTTGATATTTGTAAAAAGTTCAACCAAATAAATTTTTGAAAATTTATGGGATTTTCTACTGAAATTGGAAAAATGTGATTTCACATATTTACTTTTCAGACACTGATTACGGAAACATATAATCAAAACTAATGCATTTATGTAATCAACATTAAAAAGGCATATTGTTTAATGAAATCGTTTCTATGAAGTAAAATAAAACATAAATTAATTGCTGAAATTTCCTCAAACATTCATATTTGTTAAGTAAAAAGATTAACTGGTATACCAATTAATATTGTCACAAGATAGAGTATTTATTTAGAAAAACATAAAAAAGGCATATAAAATTATTTTTTGTAATATGATTGTTGAAAATCTTCTTGATCCCTTCCACGTTGAATTTTTACATAAACTAAAGCTTTTCCAAAACGTAAGTTTCTGGTTTATGTGATTTTTCATCTGGCATTCATGAAAAATAAATTAGTCCTTGTTTAATGATGATGATGGTATTTTTCGTCTTCGGACCAAATATCCAAAGATTAAATTTTGAATAATTTGCTGAAGGAAAAAAATTTATCTAATTTTTTTAAAGAAAAAAATAGCTATTTAATCATTTATTTTGCCAATGATGATTTTTAATCATTTATTTTGCCAATGAAAATTTTTAATCATTGGCAAGCTTATAAAACACAAATAAAATAAAGAGAACAAATATTAAAATAAAATACCACAAATAAATATATAACAAATAACAAAAATATATTTCTATGTTCTATAAGCGTAGGAGCTTCAAATAACTTATTAAAATTGAGTTTGAAAAATTCAAACCAATTGGGAATTCCTATTTTAGCAGTTTGTCTTTAGGCTATTTCTATAAAAGCCTTAATCAAGTTCATTAGATTTACAGCATAAGATTTTATGAAGACATTGCACAAATGGATTCTAGATACGCAAATAGGAAATCAATATGATTGCAGATATCAGGTGGTTGCTGAGCTCCTTAGAATTCTTCTAGATTCTAGAATTTCCCTTTGCGCATTGGTCGAAGAAGAGCAAAGTGGTGGAAGGGATTAGATTTACGAAGAGTTATATTTATATTAAATATTTTACACATTTTTCATATTTTAAATGTAAAATTTAAAATACAATAGCATAATAAATGATTCAATTTTCTCATATTCATTTCACAAATATTTTATCTTAAGAACAAAACTAAATATTATTTTTAGAGTAATGTCGAAATAAAAAAATTAATATTATTAACATTTAAAAAGATTTACACATTTATAATTTGTAAATCAATATTATTAAACAATAGAAATAATCCTCTTGAAGATTGCAATAAATAGAAAAATTAATATATTTGGTTTATCTAACAGAGAAATTTTCTTAAAAAGAATTGCAGTTTATTACGCCTTTTTATATTTTAGATGAAATGTTTGTTTTAAGATTTTTGTTAATTTTAGCCATTAAGCAATGACAATTGTGTAGAAACAAAGAAAACAGTCATAAAAATGTTTTCTTTCAAGCTGTACGAATTTGATGTACAGTTAACTACTAGTGTTTAAATTCCTATACAGTTGAGAAAGTACTTGCATATACTGTAATATTATATATTTGCCACTACAAATTTTGTATTTCAGTTAATAAAATTAAAATGTCGTCATAGAAAAAAGTATTCTGAATTAAACTGCTCCTAACTTATTGTAACAACGAAAATAATTTTACATTTACCAATATCTAAATTTTTAAAGGTATCATTTATACAATTTTCATGTTATATGCTTTGCACTTAATAACAGAATAAAGCAACTCTATTAAACAAAAGTAATATAAATATCACACTCATTTAAACATAAATTATACATTTAAGTAACATTTCTATTTTAGAGTTGTTTTTACCAGTATTTTAACTCTCTATCCTGAAATTATGTTGGTATGGTTACAGACTGTAAGAAATATTAATTTTTTCCAAAACCTTCAATAAAGTTTTAGGATGATAAAATTGTTTTAGGATTTTATGCAATAAAAATAAGTGTTCGTTTCAATCTCTTCCAACAAAAGAATTAATCATATAAATAGATTTAAAAATGTATTTCAAAGAATTTAATAACATTCTGAAGACAATATTTATGCAGCATCTTTAAATGGTTGCAAAATTTGTTTGAAACAAAAAAAAAAGTAAAAACTATTTAGTAAATAACGCAAAAAGAATTTAAATATTTTAAAAATCGTCAATATACTAAGAACAAGCATATATACTTATAATAGAATTTATTTAGTTTAATTTCTGCAAAGTGAAAGAATATTCTAAATGTGTGTGTGTTCTTCGATAAAAAAAATATATTTGTAAGTTTTTTATTAATTGCTAGAAAATTGATATCTTATTAAAATTATTTATACTTATATACATAATATTTACTTAAATTATAATAATATTTAAACTTATATATTTAATAGAATAAACTTAAACTTTAATTAACGGTTTTCTATTTAATACAAACAAATAATAAAATCCTAATTTTCATTTCAGAAATAGTTTTGATGTGTTTATGATTTAGATATTTAGATATATTTCACTATATTCTTAAATACTCATAAATATTATTTTAATATAATCTGCTATAAAACTTAACTTTATAATAGCCAATTATATTTATTGCTTCATCTAAAAACGCGAAATAACTTTATCCTATACATCGATATTAAAATCATCAGAAGTCCTTACAATTTAGCAATTTGAAAAATATAGCAGTGTAGCATACAAAGAATTACAAACTTGATGAAATTCTGTATATTAACTTTTGTTGCAATATACATCAATATTGTAGTGCAAGGAAAATGAAAGTCACAAAAATATATAGTGGTTACCAATAATTAAGGAAAAATTACAAAAATAGCGGTAACTGTCACCAAAATAAACCAATCGAATATGTTGGTAAGTAAATGGAGCTGAAGAATATAACATTATGCAAAATAACGGTGCTTATGTCGGTTACGAAATTCCGAGAAGCTTAAAAATTGATGTCTAACAGCAAGGTGACAAAGGTCTCAGATTAGAAATCTGGTGTAGTGAAATTGTAACAATGGTCTGCAGGCATTATTTGCCCGAAAAATTTCAATAACTGGGGATAATGATGCTAGATAATGGGAGGCTAACTGGGACAAACTCAGATAGAAGTGACTGAAAGTGAGTCCGTCTGCGATTCATAGATTTTGGCAACAATTTTTAACCACCGATTCGGCATTCAGAATGTTTAGCTAAGGACTGTTAAACCCTACACTGTTAAAAAAAAACGGAAAAAATACAGTAAAAATCACCGTTATTTAAATAGCTATAACAGGAACATTGAAGATTACAGTAAATTTTACTGTAAAATTCAGAGGGAAAATCGCTTGTCACTGCGCATGCGCTTCAAATTGGTGGGATTATCGTTTGCTTTTATTCTGAAACGACTCCATTTTTTATTTTCATTTGCATTCGTTTCCGTGAAATTATATATGTTGCTTGTGTTTAGAATTTTGAAAGGTTTGAATTTCCTTTATAATTGAATCACCATATATAAGGTAAAGTACAATTTTCTTATTATTTATTATACAAACTATTAGTTTACTTTTATTTATATAAATTCGCATAAATTTGATTGAATATTTCAGAAAATTCTAAGCTCAATTTATACAAAGGAGTTAGAATAAAGTGTCAATATATTTTAACTAGTTTATTAAAATTTAGAATGTTTTGTACTAGTTTGTAAATATAGCTGATTGATATTTTAATCATGAAAACTTCTTAGAAATTATAATAATATTTTGTTTAAGCGTTTGATATAAAAATTACTTGATTATCGAATTTAAATTCCTATAGAAATAGAATTATATGTTACATATTTTTTTTAGAATTCTTTTATTTAATATGTTAAATTCCTAGAATAAAAAAAACTATAGAATAAAGAACTATAATTAATAAACAGAAGTACATGAGTGAAAGCTTTCTAATTTGTTTTTGCCTAATTTATTTAAAATATGTTGTGTTCAACATTTTTTCTAAAACTAATGTATACGTATGGTAATTTAGTGTTATAGTAAACAAAGTGCACATTAAACGTTACCTTCTAACATAGTTGCAATTTTTTAAAAAAAAAATAAAAATTTTTTAATATGTAGATGTTTTGGGAGATTTAAAAATTACAAAGGAGGTGTAAGATTTGTAAAGAAAGTCTTATAGAAAATCGCATTTTAACTATTAATAGTAGGACTATGCTGGCTAAAGTCTTTTGATGTCAACTCCAGGCACATTTGAAAACTGGAATAGGTGTTAAATGTTTGCAAGCAAATGTGTTGTGTGGTGGATTTTTTAAAGTTTTTCCTTTTCCTTCATTGTGATGTTCTACAAGAGAAGCTAAAATGCAAAGTGTTTTTAGATGTTATATAATTTATTTTCAGCTGTTTAGCTATCTATTACACTGTATCAAATGAAGAAAAGAAAATATTTTTAGAATAAAGAATTACCAGCTATTAAATGCATTTAGCAATTGTTATTTCCCTTAAAGCAGTTTTATTTAGTGTTCAATGGCTTGTTGTTATAACCATTACGTTAGTCTCTCTACTTATAAAATTTTAAATTTGTGCTATAAATATGGAAATATACGAAGAGGATATTTAAGTATCCAAACTCTGATGCACAAAATTATGATAATTTGTTTTATTAAATTAATCATTACAGAAGTTATTTTATGTATTTTGTAAAACGTATAATATTATACAAAAACTAAAATAATTTAAAACAACACATGGTATTCTTATATTTCTTGCTCAAAATTATGCCGAAGGAAACTAAGTAGTCATAATTTTTATTTTCAGATGTATTCTTGCATACATTGTAGTTATATTTCTGCATCATTACGTGGCTATGCTTTGCACTTTTCTATTCATAGAAATGAAAATAACATCAAATTTCCGTGTGTTATTGCTGAATGTAATCGCCAGTTCAAAAATTATAACACTTTTAAATCGCATATTTTAAGAACACATACTCCTATTCGTAAAACCATAAAAGAAAAGCTCTCTATGATTTGTATATACTGCAATCAGAAATTTGGAAATTATTATTCTTTTTTGGCTGATTTGAAATCACATATAACAGCTAATATTGTTGTTGATTGCCCATTTTCAACTTGCAATTGTTCTTTCAAAAATAAGTCTAGTTTTGTGAGTCATATGCGGAGAAATCATAAAAATAAGGATGAAACAGGCTTAGAAAATACACATTCATTTAACACAAATGATGATATAGAAACACTCGATGATTCTAATACTTCTTCAATTTCTCTCTCAGAACTAAAACATGATTTAGATAATAGGAATAATGATTCAGATACGATCAATAATTTAACATATAATTCTTTTGAGAAAAATTTATGCTTATTTTATTTAAAGTTACAGTCTCTTTATTTTATACCCTCAACAACTATTCAAGTGATTATAGATGAACTTCAGGCTTTACAGAATTTCAATACCAATTACTTGAAAGAAAACATAAAACTTAAATTATCAACTTTATCTACTCCCCAGAATCAGATAGCAGAAATTCTGGAAGTTATTCAACAAAGTGACTTATTTTCTTTGTATAATAGTACTACATTGAGAACAAATCACATGCGAATAAGTCATTTTAAAAAAAAATTTAAATATATTGCACCAGTTCAGCTGTTTCTTGGAAAAAATAATTATAACCAATATAGCTATGTGCAATATATTCCTATAAAAGAAACTATCAAAAATTTGCTTTTTAGAGTATCTGCCATGGATGTTAATTCTACAAATAGTGGTAAACTTAAGGATTTCATCGATGGTAAACTCTATAAAGAAAACAAATTTTATCGTAATTATCTTGATGCATTAAAGATTATTTTATATCAAGACTCCTTTGAATTAGTTAACCCTTTAGGATCTGCCAAAAAAAGACATAAAATTTTGGCCTTTTATTTAACTTTAGGTAATTTAAATCCTATTGATAGAATAAATATAGACAACATTCAATTAGTTTTATTGTGCAAAGAAACTGACTTAAAATATTTTGGGCAAGAAAAACTTTTTTCAAAATTAATTACTGATTTAAAAGAAATTGAAACTAATGGGATTTGGTTAAATAATGTTAATATTAAAGGGACAGTGCATTCTGTTATTGGAGATAATTTAGGATCTCATGGAATAGGAGGCTTTGTGGAAAATTTCACTTCTCAGTACTTTTGTCGTTATTGTTTGATAACTTCAAACGAATTTCAGGAAAATCCTTTAAAACTGGGAGAATTACGTAATCCTAATAATTATAACACGGCTATTTGCAATAAGGATGATAAAAAGGGAATAAAATTTGATTCTATTTTAAATAGATTAGAGCATTACCATGTTTGTTTACCTGGTTTACCCCCCTGTCTCGCTCATGATATATTAGAAGGAATAGTATCATATGATATGGCATTATAAATAAAATATTTTATTAATGTTCAAAAAGTATTTAATTATAAGGAGGTAAATTATTTGATTTCAAACTTTAAGTATAAAGGGAATGACTCAAAAAATAAGCCTGTGGTTGTCAATGCATCAAGTAACAAATTAGGGGGTAAAGCAGTTCAAAATTGGTGTTTTTTACGTCTCTTTCCTCTAATTTTTAAATCTTATTTAAGAAAACTTGATAAAAACGTTTGGAGCCTGATTTTACAATTAAAAGAAATAGTTGAAATAGTATGTGCACAAAACATACATGTCACCCAAATTGCCTGTCTGAAAGGTATGGTTGAAGATTATATAGATTGCCGAAGAATAAAATTCAATAATAATAATTTAAAACCCAAACATCACTATCTATTACATTATGCTGAATTATCTATATTATTTGGACCTTTAATGAGAATGTGTACTTTAAGATTTGAAAGCAAACACAGTTTTTTTAAAAAATGTGCTCAAACATCCCACAATTTCAAAAATATTTGTTTAACTTTAGCTGTTCGTCATCAGCAAAGACAAGCTTATTTAAATGCAGGATATCGTAACCAAAATAACATTGATACTGATGGGTGTGTTAAGTATGATGAAAATATATTCTCTGATAAAATGAGAGAAGCTGTAAAAAACTCTTCTATAAAAATTAAGAATGTTTTAACATCATACAATATCATTGTTAAAGGGACGTTGTATAAAAAAGGACAATTTGTATTAATAAATAAAACTGAAAATGGCCTTAGATTTGGCAGAATATTAATAATTCTTATTGAAAACAATTCTGTTTATTTGGTAACTTCCCTTTTTAATTCAGTTTTGTGTTCTGATACACTATCATACGTAATTACTGAAGAAAAAGAAATTATTTGTGCAGATCTTGAAAAATTACTAGATTATTATCCATTAACATTTTATACTATAGACAAAGTTACATATATCCCGCTCCATCATTCTTACTGTGATTAGATTTTTAACTTAATAAAATTTAACAAAAGAAGAAAGGTGTGAAATAGTCTTAAATCGATATCCTTGGATAACAAATTATATATCTCATGCCTTTTTCATCAGAAATTTTTAATTTTATGTTACATTTAAGTGCTAAAATCTTATAACCAAATACATGATGTAGAAAACTATAAAGTGTGCAAGATATTTTGCGGATTCATCATTCCTCTTTCAAAGATATCCATCCAACAGATCAATAAATTCCGAAAATCAAAAGAAAATGTTTCTTGGGTATAATTTTTCATAGAATATTTTTGAAATAATCTTTGATTTACAAAGTTTTTTTTTTGTTCCCATAACTCTTATTTATAATTTATATAGGAAACAATGAGCGAGAATTTTAATGAAATATTAAAACGACACATTTTGGATATTTTAAAGTTACCAGCAGAAAAGGTTTTAGAGATTGTCACCCATTTAACTGAATCAATAGGAGTTGAAGAGCTAGACGATTTGAAGCTGGTAACAGATGAAGATTTGAAATTAATTCTAAAACCCATTCAGAGGAAAAAATTACTTCTTGCCTGGATTCCACATGGTAATTAAAAATTATTAAATTATAGAAAATGTATGATGTAAAAAAATTATAAAAATATAAGAAATTTTGTTACTTTGATTTATGATTATTTTAGTAGAAACATTCTTTTATATTTTAAAATAATTTATTTATTTTATAAAGGTGATAACAACTGCGCTAAAACAAGTGCAACGAATTCTGAACAGTGTGTGGAGTCTTCTATTAATATTAACTGGGCAAATGATTTCAAAATACAACTACCCATTTCTTTGTCAAAAAAAATGAATGAAGGGAAACGACCATCTCCGGCTGAAAGAAGGCAGATGGTCAGAACTATTGTAGATGCGATAAGAGAAGTAACTACCTTACCGGGAAATAAAGCGATTCATATAATAACAAAACGAATTGTGAATCTTTATCCAGTATTGATGGATACTCTTTGTGGTGACATTATAGGTGATGGAAACACTTACCTGTCAAAACAGGTACGAAATCGTCTAGAAAACGTAAATAGAGGCGGAGGTATGCCAAAAAATAAAAAGGGACACGAAAGTGCCAATAGTACTCTTAAGAAATCCAAGTTGTCCGACAAGTATGGCTGTATTAATTGGCAACCACCCCTTATAGAAGAGGAGGAAGAACAACAGGAAATGAAAAGATTGCAACTTCTCGAACTTTTTGAAATGGGACCAAAAAACTTAAAGGTTGAAAATGTTATTAAATATGTGAAACGTTTGCATTTCAACGAAAAGATATTAACACACCATTTGATATTTCTGTTTTGAAAGAAAGATGGCCTTGCTTATTTTTAAAGCAAGGCATTTTGGAACATTTTAAATGTTCAATGGCAGTTGATTTAGAAGAAAGATTAAAATTTGCGTTAGCAAACAAGATAAAAAGAGTTGTAAATTTCCTGAAAACTTCTCCCCCAGGAGGCTGCAAAATTCATTCTTCCATTATTGAGGAATTGAATGAAGAAGATGATGTTGCAGCATGTGTAGTTTTGTTATCTGCCTATTTTGGAGAAGATTTCAAAAAAATATTTAGGAGTGTTGCGGTAAAGTATTCAAAACTATTTTGAATTTTTTTTTTAAAAAAAGCAATTTATTATTTAGCGAGCTGTTAGTAAAAAATTGTATGCAAAAATGTACATAAAAATTAGTCTGATAAATTAATTTTTGCTTATTGGTTTTAGATTTCCACATCTTCCCAGGATACAGTTGATGTCTTAGATTTACCCTATACACCATGTGTATTAATTTGTGGTATGTATTATTCATATTTGATAAGTTTTAAAATGCTTTAACTCAAAAGAGAAAATTTGTTATTACATTTTAGTGACGTCTTCAAATAATGTTATGTTGATATTCTGTTTAAGATGAGTTATGTGAATACATAAAATTCTAACAAAATAAAAATAAATTATTTTAGTAAAATATATATTTTCTAATACAATTTGAGTTTTATTCATAATCCCTTGTTTGTCTGATGAATATATAATGCTGGTGTCAATATGCACACTTAATAGAAAGCAATTTAAAAACTTTGAAAAAAACTTCCTTAACTTAGCACCATATCTCAGGATTTCAAAGT